>NKZY01000874.1:7436-107612 GCA_002374555.1 Metschnikowia mauinuiana | reverse complement strand
TCGCACCCTCAACCCACGCCTAAAAAAAGCGACAAAAGAACCAACAGAGCCATACGTTTTATATATACATTTTTTTTTTATTTTTTTATTTTTTTATTTTTTTTTATTTTTTTATAGTTCTATTTATAGTTTGGTTTTGTGGCTCTGGCTTTGTGGCTCTGGTTTTGTGGCTCTGGTTTTGTGTACATAACTCCGCCGATTACTAATGCTCCTTTTGGGAACAAATCAGTGGACCTTCTCTTTCATAAATATTCTTTGTTTCCGCACCTCACACCAACCTCCACCAAATGTTACCACACAATTCTTGGTACAATCTTATGCAAATTTCCACCCAATAGAATAATTCCTACAATTTAGTATTTAAACAATTTTCATAATTTCAACAATTCAACAATTCAATAATATCTAGAATTCTACTACTCTACAATTCTATAAATATACACATCTTCAGATCTACAAATCTACAAACTATATTATAAATAAGGTCATGAAAGATTTGAATAAATGTAAATGATGTCAATATAAATTCCACGGATTCTGCATATAATAGAAATATATAAATAATGACATAAAATATGTCAAGAGGGTACAATGTTGTATAATATCAATCTATTATATAAATAATGTTCCAAAGATGGTCAACGTATTTAAAAAAAGAATTTTTTCATTTGATTTAAACCACGTGACTTATTGGTGTTACCTGTTTAGTTTTACTGAACTTAGGTTATTTGGAAAATACCCTGGATGGTGTGGCACATGCTTTATGTGATTTTGGAATATTGTACAGGACTGAAACAGGACTGAAACAATACTTGATAGGCCTTTTTCAGAAACACTGAAAAGGGATGTTTGCGGGACTAATACTCAAGTAAGGCATGATAGGGCTGACCTCTTGATTTGCAGTACCGGGTGTGCGGCCGGGCCCGACCGGCACTTACCCGAAAAGGAAATTTCTCGGCAAGGTTCCAGGCACCATTTAACAACACCACCGCAAATCCCACCAAGAGTATTTCCTTTAGTTTATTTCAACCAGTCAAAGACTGCACAGAATTGAATTGACTGAAGACACTATTACAGCTGTGTACTGCATATAACCCGGTCCGCCAAATTTCCACAATTTCTCCAAATAAACAACATCATTATTCCTAAGACCAATTTCAATAGCCCCACTATTCAGTAACCCGTATTAGCAGTAAAATTCCTGCATTGTATACGGATTCGGAGCCCTGGGATGGATCCTGCACCAATGCATCGCGATGAGAAAAAGCATCGCTACTCCACACTCCAAACGACACACCACATCCTATGGGCAAAAAAAGCAGCAAGCGCAATCCCCGTGACCAAGAGTCGCTGACCACGCCAATTGTGGAGGTGACATATTCCGACCCCCTTTTTTCAGTGGCTGCACACCCCTCCAAACCGGTGATTTTAGCCGGATTAGGAACCGGCCATGTATACTGCCACACATATAATGCCGAGGAGCTAGAAAGCCGGCTCTTGAGCCACAAGAATGAGTACTTGAAATCCCAAGGCAAGAAAGGCAAGAATTTGGGGAAAACAGCAGCGTCTGCGCTCCAAAGCCGGTGGTGGGAGTATGTCACGGACCACAGTGACATGACGTCCAACGAAGGCATTTCCACCGGGTGGAAAACCAAGCGGCACAAAGGGTCATGCCGAAGTGCCATTTTTGATACGCTCCAAGGGTCCGTAGGCGACTTCATCTATACCGGCGGCACGGACCATATCATCAAAAAAGCCGCCAGTGAAACGGGCAAAGTGGTGGCACGTGCAGACATGAGTGCGCAACTTTCGGAAAGAGATGCAATCACCACGCTTGCACAATCCACCACCAACCCTTTCCTTTTGGCCGGCACGCAAAACGGGTCGATCCTCGTGTACGACAGCAGAACCCTCGGCGACAAGTTACGCTTCGACAAGTTGCTGCAGGTGCACGAAGACACGGTGACCAAAGTGCTTGCGATGCCGGACGTTTCTGCGTACCATTACCTCTCGCTCGGCAGCTCGACGTTAACACATTTGGATATCCGAAAAGGGATTGTTACTCAATCGGAGGACCAAGGCGATGAGTTGCTTTCCATGTGTTACCCCTCTGAATTTGTTGGGGGAGGTAAAAACGATACGGTGGTTGTTTCGCACGGCGAAGGCGTGGTCACCACGTGGAGAAACAGCATCAACAAAATGATGGATCCGGTGTCGCGCATCAAAATCAACAAAAATGCCTCGATCGACGCGCTCATTGCGACCATGAACATGGGCCACCCCGCGCTCGCGCACTCGGTATGGTGCGGCGACAGTGACGGGCTTTTACACCGAGTCGACTACAAGCGCGGCAAAGTGCAGGAGGTCCGGGTCCATTCTAACACTGGAGCTGGAACCGACGAGGTTGGAGGTTTGGATATTGATTACGACTATAGGTTGGTCAGTTCCGGCTTGGAAACTCTTAAGATCTGGAACCACCCCAACGAAAGTGGGGACAGTGACGGGGAGAGTGGAAGTGAGGAAGACAGTGACAGTGACAGTGACAGTGACAGTGACAGTGACAGTGACAGTGAGGAAGAAAGTGATCTTGGAAGTGACGGTGACAGTGACATTGGAAGTGACAGTGAAGATGAAGATGGAGGTGAGGGAAGTGATGGTGAGGGAAGTGAAGATGGAAGTGAAGAGGAAGATGGAATTTCCAGATCCAGTGAGAAAAGACTGGGTGGTAAGGTCAAGAGAGGGAAGATCAACCTTAACTTTGGGACGGAAAAGAACGTGGAACCCAAGAAAAAGAAACTTAAGCTTAAGAAGGGGCCTGTCAATAAAGGCATTGCTAGGTTCGACGGCTTATAGAGTGAGGTTGGAGTCTTTCTGGCAGATTGGAAATTGGAGATTGGAGATTGGGACTGGAATTAGAAGAGACGGAAAAGTAGTCTTATGAACAGGTAATCGGAATCCTCTGTATTATGTTAGAAGATAAACTACAATACACATGACTGCAGCTTTCATTGAAGCACCTTACTTAAGGACTTATTCTGGCCAACGAGTCTTGCTACCTCATTTCGAAACCGTATTTGAACCACTAGTAGTAGTCAGTAGTAGTCAGTAGTAGTATTCAGAATATCAGTATACAAGAAAGTAGTAGTCAGAATATCAGTATACAAAAAGTATTGGTAGTCAGATGATTTCAGAAGTAGTCAGAAGTAGTAGTAGTAGCTGTAACAAGACTCTACAGAAAAACTAGTGGTAGACTACAGAATACATTAGGAGTCAGAAATAGTGTATAGTAGTAGTAGTAGTGGTCCGAATGTTAGCAGTATACAGACAGTATACAGAAAGAGTAGTAGTATCAGTACTAGTACTAGTAGACTGAAGAGTAGTATCAAACAGTACAAATAGTAGTAATGGTAGTATACAGAAAAAGAAGTAGTAGCAGTAGCCAGTACTGGTACATAGTACCTGTAGTAGTAATAGTAGTAGTAGTGGTCGAAGATTGTAGTCAGAAAATGAATATACAGAAATAGTAGTCAGAAGTAGTAGCTGTAATAAGACTCTAAAGAAAGACTAGTGGTGGACAGCAGTGGACAGCAGTGGACAGCAGTGNGAATATACAGAAATAGTAGTCAGAAGTAGTAGCTGTAATAAGACTCTAAAGAAAGACTAGTGGTGGACAGCAGTGGACAGCAGTGGACAGCAGTGTTTTATCAGGCTCGCTGAAACGGCTCAGAGAATGGACTAGTGACGGTGTAGCTCCTGCAGTCAAGAGAATCCACCGGCAGGGCTAATACCAGAAACTGGGACAAAGTTACTGGCCAACAGGCTGGACAGATAGTGAGACAAATATTTGGGCTCATATGATGGGCTTCTGATCCGGACTTTTCAAACCCCCGGACGTACATTATGTGCTTTTCCACACTTGTGCGTCCTATTTCCCCTCCATAGTTGCAGTTTTCTTTGGAAGAAGAGGGAATATCCTCTCTTGTTGCTTCTACTGTTGCAAACCGTAACTCCGACCTTGAGGACTCTACTCAAACCGAAAAGAGCTCGATGACTTTGCCTTTCAAAGTGGCTATGATCTTGTCGTTTTTTGCCCTTCATGGCTTTTGGTTAGGCAAGTGGACAGCAGTGGACAGCAGTAAATATTGGCAGTCAGAAGTAGTAATAGTAGTAGTAGTTATAGTATACAGACGTAATAGTATAAGAGAGTAGCAATGGTCAGAAAATTACAATACCGGAGAGTAGTAGTAGTCAGTAGTAGTAGTAGTCAGTAGACTACAGTACTAGTAGTAATGGTCGTAGTCAGAAGAATTAGTTCAGAAAGTAGTAGAAGTCAGAAAAGTAGTAGTAATCAGAAACAGTAGCCGTAGTAGTCAGAACTAATAGAAATTACCAGTAGTACTAATGGCAGTGTACAGAATGTAGTAGTCGGAATAATTTGTATTGATACAATTTCAAAGACAGAAACTTTGTACATACAAAAAAAGTAGTAATAGTCAGAAGATTATACCGAGTCGTAGTAGAAGTCAGAAGTAGTCAGAAGTAGTCAGTAGTGGACAGTAGTGGACAGTAGTAGTAGTAGACAGTTCTAATAGTAGTAATGGTAGTATACAAGAAAGCAGTATTAGAAAGAGTAGTAGACAGTAGTAATATACAGTACTAGTACTATTAATGGTAGTATAGAGAAGGAGTAGTAGTAATAGTAGCCCGAAAAATTAGTATATGTCCAAATTATTATACAGCAAATGTAGTATACAAAAAAGTAGTGGTAGTATTTGTGGTCAACAATTATAGTATAAAGAAGTAGTACTACACTGTACCTGTATCAGTATCACTGTCCGCTACAGAAGTAGTAGCATTAGTATCAGTGGTGGAAAGTCGTTACAGTACTAGCACCGGTAGTATAGAGAGGAAGTAGTAGTCAGAAAAATAGTATAAGAAAACGTAGTACTGGTGTTTTATTGGTTTTTTCACTGGTACTATAGTTATCACTAATGAAATTTTATGGGGTAAGTTTGATTAAAAAAAATATGGGGCCAAAATGGTAAGCCAGAAATCGTATAAATCTCAATGAAAACAGTTATACCGTACTGTTAAGCTAAGAATGCGCTTAATCTACCTAGAATAATTAAAAATCGAATGAGTTTTTTCTTTTTTCACAATGCTTTAAAGTAGCAGTATTAAGAAAATCAGTATACCGAAAAAGGTAGTCGTAGATAGTACTATACATTAAGTAATTGTAGTCAGAAAATTACTAATCATGTAGTAGTGGCCAGAAAATTAGCAGTAGACAGAAATAGCAGTACTTGTAATAGTAGTAGTAGTAGTAGTAGTAGTAGTAATAGTAGTAGTAGTAGTAGTAGTAGTCAGAAGCAATAGACGTTCTATTCATAGATATTCCTGTTGTATAGTAGAAGTAGTCAGTACTAGTTGTGTAATGGTAGGATAAAGAAGTGGTAGTAGTAGCTGTAACAAGACTCTATAGAGAGACTAGTAGTGGACAGCAGTGGACAGCAGTATATACTAGCAGTCAGAAGTAGTGTATAGTAGTAGTCAGAAAAATTAGTATACAGAAAAGTAGTATGTACAAAAGAGTAGTAGTAGTCAGAGTAATTAGTTCAGAAAATAGTAATGGTGAATCAGTGGTGGACAATCGTAGACAGTGGTAGTACTAGTAATAGTAGTATACAGAAAAGTATTAGTAGGCAGAACAATTGGTAAACAGAAAAATTAGTAGTACTGGAGTTTTCACTGGAGTTTTCACTGGAGTTTTTATTAGAGTTTTTAATAGTGTTTTTATTGGAGTTTTTATTAGAGTTTTTAATAGTGTTTTTATTAGAGTTTTAAAATGTTCTTTGATAGTGTTCTGACTGATAATATAGTTAACTCTGTAATGAAATTTATGGGGTCAGTTTGGTTCCTAAAAACATGGGGCCAAAATTTTGGTAAAGCAGAATTTGTTTTCAGTATGAATGTCGATGAAAACAGTTATGCCAATCTAAGAGTCAAAAAAAAAAAAAAAGTGCTCATGGTAATTTGAATCTAGACGGGGTTCCATTTTTACGATGCTTTATATTATTAGTATTAAGGAAAATCAGTAGTAGTCAGCAAAATTAGTATGCAGAAACAGTATTAGTAGTACACAGAGAAAGTAGTAGTAATAGTAGTATAGAGGAAACGGGGGAGTATACAGGAAAGTAGTAGCAGACAAAAGAAGTCAGTAGTAGTAGTAGTAATAGTAATATACAGATAGACCAGTACACCCAGAAAAATATTAGCCAGAAAAAGTAATCTAGAAAATTAGTAGTAGTCAGAAAAGCAGTAGTCAGAAAATGTTATATAGAGAAGTAGTAGTATACAGACAGATTATTAGTGATGGTGTTTTAATTGGTGTTTTTATTGGTGTTTTTGCTGGTGTTTTTGCTGGTGTATTTACTGATATCGTAGCAAACGCTTTAATGAAAATATATGGGGTAGTTTGGTTTAGCAGAAACGGTATAAATCTCAAAGAAATCAGTTATGTTAAGCTAACCAAAAATCTGCCTATAATAGTTTTTTAAAATTTGGATAGGGTTTTTTTCACAATGCTTCAAATTAGCACATTAAGAAATAATAGTACTATCCAGAAAAATTAGTAGTCGTGGATAAAACTAGTAGTAATAGTACTAAACACTAAAGGAGTAGTCCGAAAAGTATTTGTAGTCAGAAAATTAGTAGTCAGAAAATTAGTAGTCAGAAAATTAGTAGTCAGAAAATTAGTAGTCAGAAAATTAGTAGTCAGAAAATTAGTGGTCCAAAAATAGGTACTCAGAAATTACTACTAGTGGTTATAGTGCAGACGCTATTGTTGAAGCGTTCAGCCTGGGGGCCTGGGGGATGTTGTTGGTGCTCCTCGCAAATACAGTTTCCAGTACCTTCATGTGCCTCGAGCCAGGAAGGCATCTCTAGGACTGTTGGTAAGATATTAAATGAACCCGCTATCGCTTCATCGGTTTATCATGGGGACTATTTACTCATAGTATCTACGTTGCTTTCCCCATACTCTTCTACAATTTCTACTCCTTTACTCATGGCCTTGGCATATTTAGCAGTAGTGCTAGACACTAGTAGACAATAGTGGCATCAGTATACAGAGATTTAGTACTCAGAAAATTAGTAGTAGTATTGGTAGTAGTAGTAATGGTAGCATAAAGAGGTAGGAGCAGTTCATAGTAGTGGTGGTAGTATACTGAAGAAGTACTAGTTTGAGATAATAGTAGTGTACAGAAAGAGTAATTGTACTCTCCAGAAACGTAGTAGAATTCAGAAACACTAGTAGTCAGAAAAAGTAGTGGTCAGAAAATTAGCAGGATACAGAAAGAGCAGTAGTCAGAAGTGATAGTAGTGTAAAGAAGTATCAGTTCAGTACTACTACTAGTAGACTGTAGGGTAGTGGATTATAGAGTAGTAGTAGTAGTAGTAGTAGTAGTAGTAGTAGTGGTAATCAGAAGTTATAGACGTTCTGGTCATAGATATTCTTATTGTATAGTAGTAGTAGTCAGTACTAGTTGTGTAATGGTAGGATAAAGAAGTAGTAGTAATACTAGTAGTCAGAAAAATTAGTAGTTTCTAGAAAAGTAGTAGTAGTAGTCAGAACAATTAGTTCAGAAAATAGTCGCATTAGTGGTAGTCAGAAGTGTTTTCAACTTATACAAATATTGCAATTAATAAAATTGATAATAATAATAAAATATCATATAGTTCTACAATACGACATCTTATATTATTAAATAATACATTAGGAATATTAGTCTTGAGCTTATAGTAACTCTGTTATCATGTCATTAAAACCAGGATTAATTATGGAATGATCTTACTCCTTAATTTACCTTTAATAATCTTCATCTTATTAATTGATACAATTATCTAGATTTCATATTATTAATGTTAGCAAATAGTATAGGTTTATTATTATTTCCATTAGTTAATGATTTATTAGCTTTATATATAATTGATAAATAGAAAAGCTATAAAAATAAAGAACATGGTAACCTAGATGGTGTATATCATAAATAAAATAAGGTAAAAAGAGGTAAAGAAAAGATTAATATAAATAAAATAGGAAACTAAATCTCTACAACTCAACAATAATTTTATATATCAATCTTTTATTTTCTTTTTATGACTAATTCTATAAGAGGTTATATTCAATTACTTTCTTTCCATTTAGTAAGCCCATCTCCTTGACCTATATATACTTCTTTTGTTTTAATCAATTTAGCTCTAACTATTGGTTTAACTGCTCATAATTATATAAATAATAATTCCTTTTTTTTTTTTTTTTTTACAATTTCGTCGATTAACTACCTAACAACTAACAAACTAGCAACTGATAGTTTAATACGGACCATTTTCACGGAGAAAACTTCATTGAGTTGAAGACGTAGTTTCCACCGAACGAATATCAATCGAGCATCGACGCTGCTTTCCACGACATCCAATGCCACCACGGAATCTCAGATCCTTAGGCATAGGAGCGTGTCCACAGTACCGACCCCAATCTCAACCCCTCCGATTTCAACCACGAATCAACCCTCCGTTAAAAACTCCGCCAAGCGCACCAAGACCACTATCAGGGATATAATCCAAACAAAACAAACAACAAATGATCAAAAAGATCGGAAAATCAAACTAGGGCTCCGTCGGTGAAACTTGATAAGGGTTCAAGTTAGTTTTGTCGTTGATAGAACGGCTTAAAGTAAGCGACGTTCTTGCGAGCCAAATCTTCAGTCAAGGGGGTGAAGCCATCCTCATTAGAAGGACGGCGGTGGGTCAAAAGAACCCAAAAAAAGTATTAGAACTTGTCCAAACGAACAAGATCCGCATAAGCATTTCCAACGGCGTATTCAATACTAAGAGGTTGAGAAATCTCAGTAAGACGCCAAATAACGTGCGCAATAGCACACTCAAACCAACAATGCCGGACCCGTCCGACTTTATCGAAATTCCACTCTAATCCGCATAAAGGGCAGGAAGGCAAGGGCATGAGGAATCGAACCTCATTACCGATATGAAAAAGGTGGATGTAATCAAGGGAAAAGTTCTGAAACGACCGCTTCTTAATGGGCTTCCAGAAATTCGCCCACTCCACCGTAGGACGAAGCGCAGTGATGGATTCACTGGTGACAAACATGGGCCTGGCCACATTATTCTTTTTGCTCCTGCTCCGAAACAATTCCCGATCAAATCGGTCATCATACCGGGCGGGCTTTCCATTCATAGGTCCAGAGACCGCGTCCACGAGACCTTCTATATTTTATTAATTATTAGAAGTATTTTGTAGACAGTATTAGACGGCAGTAGACAGTAGTAGTAGTGGTATACAGAAAGAGCCAGAAAAACTAATCTAGAAAAATAGTAGTATTGAAAAGAGTAGTATACAGAAAACCAGTAGTAGTACTACTAGTTACCTTATTCTATTTATAAATAGATATATGATCATATTAATTTCTCCTTATTACTATTTATTATATACACCATCTAGGTTATTATGTATCATCTTATAATATCATATCATATCAGTGACAGTAAATTATATTCTTCAAATACATCTTTCGCCTTATATATGATATAGATAAACAATAGGTATAATATAAACCTTCTTGGAATTACTTCTTTCTTATTTACCCGAAAATTATAATTTTAGGGCGTACTATAGATGTGATAGAATTATCCTACTTTTTTGGTGAATTCCTTTAGACATAATTGATTTACATCTATATTTTATGTTTATATAGATATCTTATCCCCCAGCAAGCTGGTGGTTTGTTACTTTATCAAAAGCCGATATTTCACATCGACCTTGGAGACGGATCAACCTGATGGTCTTTACACGACATTGGTGACTACAGCTGCCCCCGAAAACACTGCATTGGGAGTGGTTTACTCTTCAAAGGCCTTCATCAAGGCCGATATTGCTGACGGAGAGGGTGTCTACCAATCCCGCAAGAGAACCCACGAGCTATGGTATAAAGGAAAGCCTTTTGGCGCCACACAAAAGTTGTTGTGCTTGGAGAAAGACTGTGATAATGATGTTGTCAAGTTCGTTGTTGAAAATAGGAAAGGCTTTGGATTCTGTCACAGCCCAAGCAACAACACGTGCTTCCACGACGAAGACTTGGCTCAGTCTACTGAAAGCAATGGATCTGGTTTGGCCAAACTCGACTTGACCTTGGCTGACAGAAAGGTCAATGCTCCCGAAGGCCTGTACTCCAAACGTCTATTTAACGACGAGAAACTTTTACTTGCCAAGATGAAAGAGGAGTTGGATGAGCTCTTTGAGGCCGGAGAGAAACCCGAGAACAAGGATGAAGTGGCCTGGGAGGCCTCTGACCTTCTATACTTTGTCATGGCGTACTGTGTCAAATACGGCGTGCGCTTGGCGGACATCGAAAGCAACTTGGACAAGAAAAGTCTCAAAGTCACTAGACGCAAGGGCGATGCAAAGGAGAAGTACATCCAGGAGAGTGTCAAGCCCCAAGAAAAAAGAGGCTTTACCCACCTACAAGATGCTTACCATTGATACTAAAAACGCATCGGAGGCGGAAATCTCCAAGGCTTATTATTACCCCTACTTACTGCTAATCACTTTCTATTATTATATATACAAATATATACTCTTTATTTAATCCTTTTTAGAACTTATATCTATATACATATGAATTTTATCATATTAATCTTTATGGTAAATTATATTCTTTTATATATTTCTTACTTTCGAGTTTATATATCTTACTATATTATATTACTTATTCATTAGGTTGTTATTTCTTTATATATTACTATATTATACTATATTACAACAAACAGATCTAGAAGTAATTATAGCTTATAGTTCAATATCTCATATGGCTGAATGTAGATTCTATCGGGTATAGTATTATCTTTAGCTCATGGTTGTATCTCCAGGTTTATTAATTATTATTACTTACAATAGATTATTAGCAGTATTTAATAATATAAGTTTCTGTAATACGGGTCCACCATTATCTTTAAATTCTATTTTTTTTTTTCTGTAAATCATGAAACCACAAAACCATGAATCGTCTTGTTGGCCCATGGTAATTGCACCTTGTTTCGAGGTCATCTGAAGTCCGGGATCTTCATATTATAAAAGGGACTGCAGATAACCCATCTTGCCATTCTATCGAGCCACCAAAATTGGATTTGAAAAAGTATTCAGACAGAATAGATGTAGTAGGAGTAGTAGGAACAGTGAGCACGACTTAACAGGAAAACTAACCATTTGTAAATCATGTGGATAGTAACAATCAATGAGGTATACTTTGTACGATGCTAGCAACTGTTCCAGATCATGTGACTCAATCTACATTTATAAATATTACTATTACTATACTACACGATACTATTACTAGTCTTTATGGTCAAATTGAGGGTCAGGTGGAGGAAGAAATGCGTCCTTGGATCGTGGTTCTTCTGGAAAACACGCCACCATATCTCCCAGATCCATCGGGGATCGATTATTTTGGTCAAGTTCTTTGCCAGAATCCACAAAAAAACTTAAAAAAGCAAGAAATCTTGCCTTCGACATTGGCTGATGACGCCACTACGATAAGATCTCTGCAAAAGACCTGCTCACTACGGTTGACTTGGTGCACTTTGAGGCTGTTAAGAGATAGTAGTAGTCAGTACTGCTAGTATACAGAAAAGTAGTAATGTATAGTACTGCTTGTAGTCAGTCCTAGTAGCAGTATAAAGAAAGAGTAGTCAGTACTAGTAGGAGTAGACAGTATTAATAAAAGCTTATTAGTTGTAGACTAATTGGCAAGTCACCTAGATTTGTGCTAGGTTTATATATGTTCGAATCATAGTAAGAAGGAAAGTTTAAATAGAAGTAAATAAACTTACTAGCGCCGCAGGCAAAAAAGAATTTTAAAAAAAATTAGCATATGTGTTAACGGAAGTTTATTCCGGAGCTAAGCTTTATATGGTTAGGTTAACGAACTCCTTACAAGGTTGTTTCATCTATTTTATGCTATAGATTATATGAAATATGATCCTAATCGTAATCGTTTCTATAATACTAAGTGCTTTTGTTTAATTTATGACTATTTTAGTTTTTAGTGATAATTATGTTATGATGTGCGAGACATTCCCAATAACTTTGGTATAAAGTTGCTGTCATATTCCGCTTAGAACAACCTGACTATCTTTTAAATTCACTCTTAACGTATCAAGTTTCTCCTTCACAACTGAGACATAGGTTCAATTCCTATTTAACTTATAAGCGTATAACTTAATGGTAAAGTATTTGTCTTCAACACAAATAAAGTTTAATAGAAGTTATATCTTTATTTAATCCTTGATTTAAACGTTCATCATGGAACGCTACAACTAGAGATGCGTTACTTAGCATAACTCGTAGTCAGAAAAGTAGTGTACAGAAAAGTAGTGTACAGAAAAGTAGTGTACAGAAAGAGTAGTAGTAATGTTAGTATACAGAAAGAGTTGTAGTAGTAGACAGTAGTGGTATCCATATACCCAAGAAGAAAGACCAATAAACGTACGCATAAATTGGCCAAACCGTCTTCCTATATTTTCATGTTCTACAATTTCATGATATTCGGATTCATATGGATTTTTATGTCGAGACACTTTTACACGGAAAGCGGAGTAGTAGTATTAGTAGTCTACAGAAAACTACTAGGATCCAAGAAATAGTGGAAATAGAAGTACTGAAAAAGACAGTATGAGATCGGGGTGACCAAGTATTTGTTCAGTGCGACCAAGTCCACGGTCAATCCTTTTGCTTCCAAAACCACGGAAACAAATTCTTCAGCTGCTAATCCTTTTGGTGCTGCAAATACTTTTGAAAAAGAGGAAAAGAAGATTCCAGACTCCTATGCTTCCATAGCAAAAGGTGATCTTGGCTCTGGTTTCGTATTTAAAGGCTCCACTCCATCCGCACCAGAACTTCAAGGATGTCTTATGGAGCATGAGTTCTTGTCTTAAAAGAATTTCGAGTCTTTTTCAGTCCCTTATGGGTCTTATTTCTTTTGGGGACTTCTCTGGGTTCCGTGGGATCCTTCGCTTCCACCGGTTTCAAGAAATAAATGTCCATTGGAGTACACTTCGAGCCGTCGAAACCAGCCGAACCGTCGAAACCAGCCGAGCCCTCGAAACCAGCCGAGCCCTCGACGGAGATTTTGGGGAAAAAACTAAGCGGCAAGTTACAGAGGTTCATGTGCACGTTCAAAACACGGGAATCAGGGCCCAACTGGAGCTTGAATGAAGTAGTCAGAAACGTAGTAGTGATTAACATAATAGTTCACAGAGAAGTGATAGTCTGAGAGATTCGTAGTCAGAAAATGTAGTAGTCATTGAAGTATCAGTTCACAGAGGAGTAGTAGTCAGAGGAAGTAGTCAGAAAAAGTAGTGGTATCCAGAGAATTGTAGGACTAGTAGTCAGAAAATTCAAAAGTAGACCAAAGTAGTAGTAGACAGTAGTAATGTAGTAGTATACGGAGAAGTAGAAGTCCACAGAAAAAGTACTAGTCTTCAGAAATGGTAGTAGTAGTAGTAATAGACTGTACTAGCAGTAGTAATGGTAGTATAGAGAAGGAGTATTAGTAATAGTAGTAGCCAGAAAAGTTAGTACAGATACAAATTAGTATACAGAAGAAGTCAGTAGTCGTCAGAAAAATTATTGGTTTATAGAAAAGTAGCAGTAGTCCGAAGTAGTAGTAGACAGTTTTAGTAGACAGTTTTAGTAGTAGTAATAGTAGTAGTAATAGTAGTAGTAAGAGAAGTCTTAGCCAGAAAAACTAATCTAGAAAATTAGTAGTAACCAGAAAAGTAGTAATGGAAACTAGTATACAGAAAAGTTGTAGTCTACAGAAAAGTACTAGGAAAGTAGTGGAAATAGGAGTACTGAGAAGATAAAGTAGTCAGAAAAATAGTAGTGATTAACGTAATACTTCACCGAAAAGTAGTAGTCAGAGAAAGTAGTTGTTATTTGAGAAAATTAGTAGTATACAGAAAATTAGTAGTCTGAAAAAGTAGAGGTATACATAAAAGTAGTTAGTAGTATTTCACCGGAAAGGTAGTAGTAGTAGTAGTAGTAGTAGTAGTAGTCAGTGGTAATAAATTTTTGATGTTCATAGTTAATCCCATAGCTTTAGAATTGAATTTGAATTAAAGTGATCATTTCCATGGAATCTTTATGATAAGCGAAGAGAAGAAGTTTATGAGAACAATCGAATCCAAGACCATGGAGAGCTGGAACCCTGCCAAGCTCGACCGGTGTGATGATATGGCCGAACTTACGCATTTGAACGAACCTTCTGTCATACATAACCTCTATTTGCGCTACTTGGACAACAACCTATTACGTATTCCGAGTTGTTTTTGGTGGCAATTAACCCCTACGAAAAGTTGGACATTTACGGCAATGAACACCATAAACAGCACAATTGCCTCTATAAGTCTTGATTCTTTCCTTCACAAACTGCGTTACATAGCGATGGCTCCTAGAGTCAAAACAGTAATTTTTTCAAGAAATATTAATATACCATATTGACAATCGCCTGAAAAGATTTTCCTTGCACGAGTATAAGGTCTCATAATTCATACATATGAGAGTAACTGATTCAGATGAGTAGGTTAAATCATAGAGACCTGTTCTTATGAAGACGGGCAACCCTTGAGCACGATTTATTTTCCATATGGGACAAATCTTTTTTATCAGCGGCCTTCCAAAAATGAATTTCAAAGAAAATCGGTCCAGAAGTCCCTCTACCGATTACAGACTACAGATGACTAGAGCACTAGACAGACTAGACAGACAGATCACTGGAGTACCAGAATACTGGAGTACTGGAGTACTGGAATCTGCAGACTACGAGATCAACAGTTTACCCGACTACTTGAAACTAGAATGCTAGACCAGACTACTAGACTACCAGACTAAAGTACTAGACTGGCCAGACTACCAGACTAAAGTACTGCATACTAGAGACTACTGTCAGTGTACTGGACTAGAGTACTATAGTGGCTACACTGGCTATACTGTTAGAATGTTAGACTGGAGTACTGTTAGCCTGGCTGGAGTATCGGCTGGAGTACTACACTGGAGTACTACACTGTTTGAATGGCTAGAACATTAGACAAGTTCTTGGACTACTAGTGTACTGGAATACTAGACTACAGACCAGATTACAGACCAGACTGATGGATGGACTTCAGACGAGAAGGGCGATACTTGAAAAATGCACAAGTTTCCTTCTCGTTCAAGAAGCTAAACTCATCAAATATCTTGGTGAAAGGATTGTTCTCCTCAAGAGCCCTTCCATCGCCAAAGACAACCCTCTCTCTGTAGACAGTACTAGTATTAGTTAGTATACAGGCTAATCGACAAAGTAATTTTGATTCTGAAATAATGATTCTTTCCCACTAGAGCCTCTAGCCGTACTGTCCATCTATTATTCCAATAGTCGCCAGCTGCACTAGGATTCTCAACTAACCTCACTATTAATCCACCATTGTTGCCCAGTCACCATCTAATACAAGCCCCTCCCATAATGATTCTGTAGTTCAGTACTCGTTGTTGTTCAGTACCCCTGAAGCTTGGAATCTTCCGGTTGAGGTGTTTCAGCAAGCTCATTCATGTAGACTGAGATGGTAAAACGAGGGTCAAAATAAACAGCCTCATTGGTTCCTTCCTTCGTCTTGTTTCAGATACTCCACTGGTTCGCCACTGGTCCGCTTTATATCCAGGAGTGGCTCTTCCCTCCGTGTTTCATCTGTATCCATGCGTTCTAAACTTAGGATGGGGATTCACCTCTGATATAAATTGCAGCATTTTTCTGATATAATAATTTTTTTTCTAATTTACAATAATCTTATGTGGTGCCATTCGAGCTTTTTAGCTCCACCGTGAGGTTCCCAAAAGCTTGTCCATGGTCCGGGCCTTTAATAACCTGGATTCTTCCCAATGACTCGGGAAATGGTACAATTAAAGTAAATGTGGCGGGCGTGAACGTGATTAGTATTCAGAAAAGTAGTTTTCAGAAAAGTAGTTTTCAGAAAAATGTAATCAAAAAAAGTAGTAGTGAGAAAATTAGTAGTAGTAGTAATTCACTGGTTCAACCAGCCTGGATCTGGAAGAATATGCCATAATTCTGACTCTTCCATCCATTAAATATTCAAGGGTTCCCCCTGATTTCAGGTTGAATTTCTATTGATACGCTGATACGTTAATTGAGCATTTTTCGGAGGATTCCCTAATCCTAGTATTAATCTGGGAGGTTAAACTTACACTTGGTTGGAGGGTTCCAAATGGAATCCGTTATAAGGTAAATGAACTCCAACCAAAAACAGAAATTCCATAAATAATCATCAGTAGTAGTATTACAAAAAAGAGAATCAGTAAAATATTAAAAGTAATAGTAGTAGAAGTAGTGGTAGAAAATAGGATACAGAGAAGTAGTAGTAGTAGAAGGTATAAGTAGTGGGACTAGTGAAGGTGCGAAGGTCTGGAGGTGCGAAGGTCTGAGGGCTTGTGTGGAGGGCTTATCTGGCGGTCACGTGCCATACGCAGCGATAGCAGCACCACCGCACACCACAGCGCAGAAAGCGGCCCGGACCCCAGGAATCGTATGGAGTTTTCAAAGGTGCTTAAGGTGGACAACGTGCTTCTTACGCGCCGCGGCCACCACCTCCGTGGCTCGCTAGTGCTTTCTCAGTTCCATATGGTGTTTTCGTTCCCGAGTGCCCAGGGTCAAAAACCTCGGGAGATCTGGATCTGTTACCCTGTCATTGAGCGGGTCAAGAAATCCCGTGGATGTTCCTGGACCTCGGGACAAGGCGGGACTCAAGGTGGAACTCAAGGAAATGCTCTGGGTGGAACTCAAGGACGAACCCAAAGCGGAACCCAAGGTGGAACTCAAGGTGGAATTACCCAAAGTGGTAATAGTACTGGACAAATTAACCCCAGTGCTAATGGAGCAAAGGTTGATGGCGCAAAGGTTGATGGCGCAAAGGACAAGGCTGATGGTGATGGAGTTCTATCTGTTGCCTCCGAAAAGGCGGGCTTTGACCGCTACCTGGCGTCCAACATCCGCGTCACGTGCAAGGACTTCACCTACTACCTGTTTGACTTTATCAACGATGCCATATGTACGGAGGTCTACGTCAACCTCAGCAGACTTGCCACGGCCGCCAAGAGCAAAGGAACCATCAGCGAATTCTATGCGTTTGAATATAGGCCCAATGCCTTGGAGCTGAAGCTCAACGGGGCCGGCTGGTCCATTTATGATCTGGACCTCGAGTACCGCCGCCAGGGGCTTTTGAAAGATCTGCTGGAAGGTCAGAAACCTTGGCCCTGGCGGCTTACAAGGTTGAATGCTGGATACCGGTTCTGTTCGTCGTATCCCCAGACTTTCATGGTCCCCACGGCCATTTCCGATAGTGTGCTCCAGCATGCAGGCAAGTTCCGTTCCAAACAGCGGGTCCCGGCCATTGTGTACCGGCACAGAATGGGTCCTAATGGTAACATCATTGCCCGGTGTCTGCAGCCGTTGGTGGGGTTAAATATCCAGAACCGCTCGATGCAGGACGAGAGGTTGGTGGAGGAGATTTTCCGGTCTCAAAGCCTGGAGGTCCTACAGACCGAGCAACCGCAACGCAACTTGATTGTGGATCTCCGCCCAATCACAAATGCCATGGCCCAACATGCCCTCGGTGCAGGAACAGAGAACGTCGACTATTACCGGGGCAAACATACAGATGACGAAGACGTCAAAGCCAGCCCGTCACGGGCCCAGCATGTGGACAAGGTCTTCTGCAATATCGACAACATTCACATGATGAGAGACTCGCTTAACAAGCTCACGCAGATTCTCAATGATCTCGATAAATCTCCTAATGAGTCATCACAGCTTCTTCAGCAAGCCTTGACGAAAACACAGTGGCTCCACCGGCTCTCGATTATTCTCCAGAGCGTGGACCGTATCTGCAAATCCGTGCATCTCAACAATACCAATATCTTGATTCATTGTTCGGATGGGTGGGATAGAACTTCTCAAGTTTCAGCGTTATCGCAACTTTGCTTGGATCCATATTTCCGGACCATGCGTGGATTCATGGTGCTTGTGGAGAAAGAGTGGATGAGTTTCGGGTTCAAATTCGCTACACGGGGCGACCACGGGGGCTGTATTGGGGCCATCTTGTCATCATCTCCCAGTGAACCCAAACAGGATGCCGGAGGAGCCGATTCTGAGCCTCTGGGCCCACTCCAAAGTCTTTCGCTCAATCCACCCACTAGTGGCGCCAAATCCACCGTGACATCGTTTCTCCAGAGGGCAGCCAACCACATCAAAAACACCGCATCCAACTTGGAGAGCAGCGATAGCACGTCGGTATACTTGGGCAGCAACGAGCGGTCGCCCATCTTTCACCAGTTCCTCGACTGCGTGTACCAGATCTACCGCCAGCAACCCGACAAGTTTGAGTTCAATAGCCGGTTTTTGAAGCGGCTCTTTTACCATTCGTACTCGTGTCAGTACGGTACGTTTCTCTGCAACTCAGAGAAGAGTCTCAAGGTGGAGGAAGTCTTGAGCAAATCGACGGTTTCCGTGTGGGAGTATTTCCTCTCGCGTCCAGCCGAGTTCTTGAACCCGGCCTACGATGCAGATGCAAACACAGATGTGGTTTCTTTTAATTACTCCGATGTCAAGTGGTGGCATGAGTTATACGGACGAACGGACACGGAGATGAATGGGCTCTCCAATTCGCTTGATAAGAAATTCTCTCAGCTCGGAAGAACCATATCTCCACCGCAGGAAGGAAAGACTTAGATATGGAGAGGGAGAGAAAGAGAAAATGGAAACGGAGAGAAAGAGAAAATGGAAACGGAGAGAAAGAGAAAATGGAAAACTGGGGAAAATGGAGAGAAGGAGATTAATGGATACAAACGACCCCCAAAGGAATATCGAGAAGAGAATGAATGCCCGAAAAAGGTCTAGCAAAAGATAGATCTACGGCTCATGAAGCTATGGTGATTCTTCATACCGAATAGCATGATTCACTAGTTCAGTGGTTTTACAACTACTAAACTAATACGAATACTTAGGATCAGAGCACATATCAGAATTAGGGGTAGTAGAATTATAGATATTCGTAAATGAAAAGATCCTAGCTGTATCTAAGCTTTGTCCTGCATATAACCAGTAAAAACTTGGGACACTAACGATTAACAAAGCAGAAGCGTTAAACTCCCTTAATCGGGGAGACTGTCTCGTGTTTTTAGACGTTATAGAACTAACTAAAGAACGTGCTTGGGAATACACTGATGGCTTGTATTGCCTTGTATGCGCTTACAAAACGTATGCGCTTAAGGGGCCCTGTCAGTCTCAACTGTCCTTTACTGCCATCTCTTCTCCCTTATTCGACCCCACTCTATTCACTACTACTAAGCTGAAATTAATGAACCCTAAAGTACTCTATCAGGTCTCTATAATGGAGAAGTCGGTGTTGGCCTGAAAAAATGTATATCCCTGCATATAGACAAAACCAAAAAGCAGGCAAAACCTTCCAAACCGGCACTGTCATCGGAAAAGACCTCACTGATTACCAGTCACCAGTCCCCAAACTCATCTATACTCTTTCTAAATCATTAATATACATGGTCGTGCGCCACCCATAATTCCTGGGAGGGACCGGTCCACGGCTTATCTTTTTCATCTATGCGCGCCGCAGCATCTGCACATCGGCCCTCCGGTTCGGTACTCCATAACCACTTCTCGACACCACTCCATCCACCACTACTCCTTCCACACCTTTTAAAATAACAAAGGGTGACTTGTACTGCAGAAAATAACCGCCCAAGGCTCTTTATCCCCCGATTTTCCCCGCCAAATTTCCCCGCCAAATTTCCGTTTCGTCCGTCTGAAATGACACTTGCTTCCCCTCTCCATGTGATTCGGGTCAGACCTTACTCCACACTAGCACCCAGACTAGCACCCAAATTAACATGTGGCCCCCAAGGAGTGGAGGGAAGACTACCGTCAACATTCCACAAAAACAACGAAAACGATAGCACCAGCGTGACGATCGTGGACCCGTACATCCTCTACCAGAACTACGTCAAGCAAGGCAAGTTACAACGAGACGAGCTGCAGGTTCGGGCGATGAAGGAGTTCCAAAAACTTTTTTATAGGTTAGTGGATTACAAGCCCGAACAGGAAATGGCCATCAAAAAATCGCTACTTATCCGGAAACTCGAGATTCTCCAGGCCCAAGAACAGAGACAAAACGCGTCTTTTCGCAATGAGCCTTTATCCAGTCTCAGACAACTTTTCCGGCGAGATATCAACACGCAAAAAAAAGAGGTGGTTCGTTTTTTAACGGATGAAGAGGAATTACGTCACATTCCTTCCCCCCAGGGACTCCTTGTGAATGGAGAAGTTGGGTGTGGCAAGTCCATGCTCATGGACATTTTCGCCAGTAGCTTACCGCATTATCTGAAGATGCGGTGGCACTATAGCAATTTCATTCTTTGGGTTTTCGGAGAAATCCATAAAATTCAAAAAGAACGTATGCTTACGGCGTCGTTTTATGGCAAGCACAAGATGACCATGGAAAACGAGTTCATTCTCTTTGAAATCGCGCAGAAAATGATCCACCAACTGACGGTGTTCATGCTTGATGAGTTTATGCTTCCGGATGTGGCTGCGGCTCAAATCATCAAGATTCTCTTTACTTATTACTTTAAGCTTGGCGGGGTTTTGGTGGCCACGTCCAATAAGTTACCGGAAGAGCTTTATTCGTCTGAATTCAATAAGGCCCGGTTTGCTTCTTTCGTCAGTATTTTGAATTCTCGCTGTGTGGCCATGGATATGAACTCCCAAATCGATTATCGCCAACAATTTGCCCAGAATTCCTGTGAAGAAAGCAATATGGTGGTTAAAAAGGGTAATTCTCAGCACCTCCGAGAATGGACGCGGCTTGTAACCACCAGAGCTTTGGAAATGGACCAACCAATGGCTTTGGATCGTGTTCCCTGGGAACAAGCCCAGATCTCCGTCTATAACCGTATCTCGGTGATTCCCAGGACGTATGGTGACTCGACGGTGTGCTACCTTGACTTCGACGCTATATGCAGGGGCCGCTATAGCTCCTCCGATTACATCACTTTAGCATCCACTTTTAAAACCGTGATTGTGGATAATGTGCCTGTGATGACATCGAAGATGAAGAACGAGGCCCGGCGGTTCATTACTCTTTTGGATGCTCTCTACGAGGCTCGGTGCCAGTTATTTCTCCGCTGTGACGAAGCCTTGGACGGGCTTTTCTTCCCTGATTCTGCTGACGACACAACCGTGGACCGGGAATTGGTCCAGCAAGAGGAAATGTTTGCCAAAACGTCCATGCAGACGCTAAACCCTTACCGGCCCAATGTGACGTCGTACGACCAGGAATATGCTAAGGAGTATAATATCGATGGAGATTCCCGGCCTAAGAATTTTGCCAATGTTAAAGCGTTTACTGGCGAAGACGAGAAGTTTGCATATAAACGGGCCATTTCTCGAGTCCATGAAATGGTGGCTTCGGACCATTGGCGTAGTTCTGATAAATGGATTCCCATCCATGAGAAAATGCGGCCCTGGGAATCCGTCCACCATGGAATTGATGCAAAAATTAAAAAGAGTACGGAAAGTACGGAAAATTCTAAAAGTGCTTCTGTTGCACCAAACGATCTTCTGGATTTCCTGGATTTTCTGGATCGTCTGAATCGGGGGATTCGTGACCTTCTGCATGAGATCCTGCATACAGATCTCAAGGATATCAAGGTTTCATTAAAAGACACTTCCCCACGTGCTCTAAGTCAACAGTACAACCAATCGTTCCGTGAATTCAACACCAAGATCGCTCCTGCATTTTCCAATCTCCTGCATTTCTGGGGAATTGGCGAGTGGACCCATGAACAACGCAGGAAAATCAAGGACAAAATCGCTCGCACTTGGGTCAGTGGAGGAATCAAGTGATTGATCTGATGGAGTTTTTAGGGAGATTTTTGGGGAGTGTTTTGGGGAGTGTTTTGGAGAATGTTTTGATCGAGAATACATAATATATGATTTTGTCTAGATACGTATCTATGAATTTTGGCCGGAAAAACTCCAAGCGCGCCTAAGCGTTAGCGGAAAAAGGTTGCAGTGGCGCGGGTTGCATTTTTAAGAAAGTGTGACCCACTTGCAGCGTCGCTACGACGGTTACCACTAGGAGATATTCTTGCGGCTAAAGCTTGAGTACGTAGTCAATGGCAGTAACTGTTGACTTTTCCAGCCATGGGAAAAAAGAAAATATGATTCCGCCCAGGATCGAACTGGGGACGTTCTGCGTGTTAAGCAGATGCCATAACCTACTAGACCACGGAACCGTTTTCTGTGTTTTTAAATACATGGTTTCTTATGTCAATATAAGTTTCTTTTAGGTTGCTTGAAACTTGATCAGTTCTGTCTCGGTTAAAGGTTGGAATCTATATGTGTGAATTAATCACGATCCGTAAAAATAGGGGGCTTGAAACCGCGGAATTCCAAAAATTCAGAACCACATGAATTTTTAAAAATTTTGTTTGCCCACGCCTTGATGCGTTTGAAGCGGAAATGATACCACCCAATTAAATGCCATGGACATGAGTCTATGGAACTTTTAAAGACTCAAATAAAGACATTCAGACGGTAATACTTACTTTATCAGCACCAACGCTTCTATTGTCAAACACTTCCGTACTCCTCAAATATGGTACGATTGATACATGATAATTTAATAACATATAATATTTAGGTTGTTGAATCATTAAAGTGTGTACGTTGTACGGGGAAAGCATCCGGAAAAACCATATGCACCTGCACATGACGCGCATGGCCGCTTGAGTGCGTACATTAAAGTGGCATCCCAATGAGTTTCTTGAGAGACATTAGCATGACTTCCCTGCAAAAACTCCAGTAGAGGTCATTCTATGTGTCACGTGAAATTTCAAACCTCTAGGTCCAACTTTCAAGTAATTCTATGCCATCTTCGTCTACAACTAGACCTAATTAGCACTATAGTGGAGAATACACTCCAAAGTAGAAGCTTACGATCCAGGAAAATTAGAATTCACAAGTTTTTTTTTCAAAGTTATGTAATTCCAAAAAGTGCTTGTCCCATAATACCCACACCATCCTCATATTTAGGAACTGACGGGTGTATCCCCATAAGGATCCTATGAAGATGGCGTGGACATTCCAGCTTAGATGGTTTCAGCTTTCACGGGTTCAGCTTGCACGGGTTCAGCTTTCTCGGATTCTCTTTCATTGAATCCCCTGAAAAGATTTTCGTACCACTCAAGAGCCTTCCGATATTTCATATCGTCGCGCATTGTAACCAACCGTGGATGTGCGTATTCCTGTTCACCGGCCGCAGGTTTCCGATTGAACTTAGTCTCAACTTCCTGGTCCACCAAAACCTCATCGTCCGAATCGTCATCGTCTCCCATTTTCTCCGTAGATTCTGATACAAATTTGGCAGCTTCTTCGGGGGTGAAAAAGTACATTTTCACAGGATAACATTGTACTTGGCTGGAGGTTTCGTCAGCTATTTTTAAGTAACTGGGGAAGTCGTAGCCGGTCCTCGTGCATATGTGGAGCGGATGACCCAAAAGCTTGGAATGGACATCCAATTTCACGGTAAAAATCTCCAAGTTTTTCCTCTTGGAAATAACCAAAGTCTCGTTTTCCATTCCAAAGACCCTTTGGTCCTTATCCTTCCCAATGGAAGCGATTCCCTCGTTCAACTCAAAAATGGGGATCGTGGGGTCATGGAGATCGGTAAACCCAAGAAGATCAAATCCGTCAATATTGGCTACGGGCAACCAAATGTCTTCAAAATAGGCATAGAAGCTTCCGGAGTAAGCCGAGGCACCGGTGGCTGCAAGAAGCGTCAGAATCAAGAGTAAAGTGTTCATAATGTTTGGTGGTGAAAACCGTCCTGGAATTTAGCCTTTTTATAATTAAAAAAAAAAGAAATTGTAAAAGAAGGATGATCCCATAAACTTATTGTTTGGGAAGGTTTGGGAAGAAAAGTGTGATTATCTTTGACTACGGCATCTTCCGATATTCCTGCACAAAGTCTGCGCCGTCCCGGAAAGATTAGCCCAACCACTGACCCATTGAGATCCAATATAGAGGTTCGAAAGAGGTTGAGCAGATTATTGGTCCAAAAGCAATCATTTCCTGACTTGAGCAATTAACGTTTAATCCCTCATGCCATACCACTAGAATAGTGGTTTTAGGTAATGTGCAGGAAGAAAACAATTTTCTTTTTGTTTTTTTTTTGTTTTTTTTTTTAATACCAGGATATTTCTTCACAAGATACGACTGCTGGAATGGAGTATAGTTTATTACATCATAGTATACTCTACTACAATAGAACAGAAGAATCTAGTAGAGCATAGTATATTATATTCCTGTAAAATAGAGTAGAGGAGAGTTCTACTTGAGTAGAGTAGAGTATAGTATAGTACTGTACTGTATATCAGAGCAAAGGAGAGTATAATTGAGTATAGTGGATTCTAGTATATTCTAGTAGAGTAGAAGGAAACGAGTATAGTAGAGTATAGCAAAGGTCAGAAAAATAAAGTAAACTGTTATGATATTTTCAATAGTCGAAAATGAATTGTATTGACATTTGAAGATATATTCATCATCTAATTTATTTAAAAAAGGAGTAGAGGCAAAAATAAGAAGGTAGTTTAGACAGGAGAAAAGGTTCGGAACCATAAATCATAAAGAAATCAGAAACCATAAATTTCGGGAAACTGTGTGGAGCTTCAGTAAAGGAAAGTAATAATAAATAAAATATCTTTAATTATCAATGGCTAAAAACTTCCAAATTTCCATGGTAAAATTTCGGTGTTTTTATGGGATATATCAGGGAGTGAGCGCGACTTTTGTAGTGCGCTGCAGCATCCGTGAGACAATGCGAATAATTAGAAAAGTAATGAGAACAGGTCCCACCGACAAAATAAATAAATACAAGAAAAAAGAAATACATTAAGAGAAAGTAAAAAATAGATATAAGCAGTAAAACAAGTAGGAGCATAAATATATAGCCGCAAAGCTTCAACTGTGTAATTTCTGCTAAGCCCATTTTATAGAATAATGCTATTGATAATATATCAAGACTCGATATTTCCACGAGTTGGAGATGAAATTTTAAACTTGAAATTGAAGATTTGACTACAAATTTACACTCTAGGTCAAATTCCAGATTACATCCTCGCATTGCAAAACCCGGTCTAGTCTTGATGATCTAAAATACCCATTATTGTCTTATATACAGTACCGTTTAGAAAAAGCGGTTATAAACAGCTCGAGTTGTCTTCGATTGGATTCTTATCTTAAGATTTCTTTGTTAATTGAGAAAACCATAGAGTTAAATCTTCACCAAAAAGGCGTAAATTATCAATCTCAAATAATACAAAAGTCCGCAATTGCTAGTTCACGGAGTCACTTTGGGGGTAAAGTGAAGATTATTTCTACATGATTATAATTATGTATACTTCTAAAAGCATTGTAACCATCTCTTTAAGATGAACCTTTTTTTTTTTTTTTTTTTTTAAAAAAACCCCAAAATTTAAATTTTTTTACCTTTAAAAAGAATTTTAACCATTTTTTTAAATTAAACCTTTTTTTTTTTTTTTTTTTTGAAATAAATCTAGAATTTGGAGGTTTTTTAAATGAATTAACAGAGAAGGGTTTCTTGAAAGTATTAGGATTAGACTTTTTTATTTATTTTTTTACAGTTCTTTATGTTTTGCTCATTTTGTAATGACCAAAATAAAAAACTGGAAAAATAGAAAACTAGAAAATTGAAGAGCTAGAGAAGTGGAAAAAAAGAGAGTCCAGAAAGTCTGCAAACTGGAAAAGTGGAAAAGTGGAAAAGTGGAAACGTATAAAACTAGAAAAATGGAAAAATGAAAAGGCCAGAAAGTCCAGAAAAATCCAGAAAGTCCAGAAAGTCTATCAACTGGAATTGTAGAATAGTAGAAAAAGACGCAGTACAAGAATCGAAAATTTAAAAGTGGAAATTAGAAACTTAGAGAAGTAGAAAGCTAGAAAATTAAAAAAGTAGAAAACTTGAAAGGTGGAAAAATAGAAAAATAGAAAACTAGAAAGCTGGAAAATTGGAAAATTAGAAAATTAGAAAATTGGAAAATTAGAAAGTTAAAAATGTCGAATACTGGAAAACTAGATACATCGAGATCTAGAAAATTGAGAAGCTAGAAAGCTATATAGCTAAAAAGCTGGAGAATTAGAACCGTAGAGAAGTAGAAAAACTTAAAAGTAAAAATTACAAAATTAGAAAATTAGATAATTAAAAACGTGGAAATCTAGAAAACTAGAAAACTAGAAAACTAGAAAACTGGAAAACTACAAAACAAAAAAAGTGAAAAGCTAGAGAGGTGGAAAACTGGAGAGTTTGAAGACTAGAAAAGTGGAAAACTAGAAAACTAGAAAGTTTTAAAAACTGGCATAGTAAAAAGCAGAAAAAGAGACAGTAGATGAGTGGAAAACTAGAAAACGAGAAAGCCTGAAAACCCAAAAATTATAAAATCAGAAAACCAATTTAAATCCCGTTGTAATGACTAAAATGAAATAAAAAAAGAAATAAAAAAAAGTATGACAAAAAACGGACTCGTTTTGGTGTGGTCTAAAATCCTATAACGAGTGCTCACTTTTCTTCCCTCGTAACCGATTGCAGCTTTCAGCCGAGGTCTTGTGCGCACATGCCCTCCGCGCCCCACCCACTCCCAGTACCCACTCCCAGTACCCACTCCCAACAGTACCTCACTCCACACACTAATACTCCACACTCCAGTCTCCAAACCCCAATCACACTTCCCTAGTCACTATTCCTTAGTCACCAATTTATTACTAACCAAGAACCAAAACTAGTCCTAAGCCTCGTGCCTGCACCCAGTCCCAGATCCCTACAGTGTCCACAGTCCACAGTCCATAGTATATCTAGTATATCTATTTTGGGCCACTATTCTCAATCCATATCCAGGTCAGTCCCTAAATAAGGAGAACAACCAGATCATCAATAAGCTCTATACCAGATCAATCAAACATAAGAAGCTGTTTTTTGAATGACGGTGCTTACAGCTGAACGACTCGTCAAGTTGGCGTACAAGTACCCCACGTTATACAATAACTGGTACATTCTTGCATCCACGGCGTTTACGGTGGTCAACGAGCCGCAGGAAATCGGCAAGATCTTACACTTTGCCTTGAGACAACAACTCCTCGAGGTGCTGCCTTCCATGGAGAAACTGCTTCTAACTGATGTGTACCTTCTTAAGATGGCCGAGGACTCCATTGCGTCTGCGGCCAAATACGCCGAGTTTTCCGCCATTGGCGTCAACTTGCCCGATATCTTGATCCCTTATACTTACCACGATAAGCTTCCGCTTCCTTATAAGTATAGTCGCAGTGAAGATATCCATGCTGCGCAGAGTGTGATAGCCAATAAGATGCGGGAGGCCATTTTGAAAATCGCCCCGATTTCAGGATTACCCAAATCCATCGAGGCCTTGGCGGCTTTACGGAACGTGACGCCAACCAGTGTGAAACCGGACCTGAAACCAAAAAGAGGTGCTACCATTGTGCCGGGGCACGTGAGCTCGCTGGCTCTAGTGCAGGAAGATGTGGCCGGCACTCGGTTTGAAAACGATGACATTCCCACCTATGATACCATCGACGGGCCGATTTCTCCGCGGTCCATCAACTCCCAAAACCTCTTGCAAACCACCGTCCGGGGCTCGGACTTCTGGAGCATCGTGTATGGGAAAATTCGCAACCGGGTCCGCAACCAGATGTACAATGCGTACCCTGACTTATGGCAGTATGCAATCCACAATGTGTACGCTCCGATTTTGAGCAATACAGACATCTTGCCGGCCAAGGAAACGTCGTTTTGTGTGGTGACGGCCTTGATTCCGCAGGACGTCAACCCTACGTTGAAAGGCCACTTGAAGGGCGCCATCAATTTGGGTGCTACTCGTGAAGAAGTGGACCAGATCCGCCTTCTTACGTTTGACGTGTGTGATTGGTCTGGGAACGTTAAGTGGAAGGGAGGAAAGGAGAATGTGGCTAAGTTGTGAGTCATTGGAACTCCCTATGCCTCTCCTAATATGCCTTACACCTAAAGCATGCGTCTATGCCTACTCTGATATATTCTTCTATGCCTTACACTTATCCAGACATTCATTCCAAAGGAGTAGAGAATGACGTTTTGGGAAGGAAAACTTTCCCAGATTTCTGGAAAGTATGACCCTTAAGTGAAATAGATGAAGGACTTTTTCCGGGCCATCATGGTGATTCTGATATTGCTCTTGGCCTGCTCTTGGCCTGCTTCTATACCTTACACCTTAAGTATGCATGTTTATGCTTCAGAGAATCAATCCTCTTTAGCCAACTATGAATTCGTGCCGATTAGTGTCAACAGTGCAACCTTCTAGTGTACTAGTAGCTGACTACCACTGGAGGTCATGTCTACGATTGGGTGGGAAACTGGTGGGATCCTGCATATAAGCACGTACACAGCCGGATCACACGTATAGCAGTATACATAAAAAGTAGTATTGAAAGAATGTAAAGTATGGAGAGTATTAGTATACAGTAGAGTGGAGCAGTACAGCGTGGAGGGGTCTTGAGTAGTGGAGTCATAAGAGCAGATAAGTGAATGGTCGACAGTACACTCAGTGACCAATTAACTTCGATCTTAAGGCACCTTTCCCATTGAGTTACCAGTAAAAAAGCCAGCCTTAGTACCAGTACCAGTCAGTACCAGTGCCAGTCAGTACCAGTGCCAACCAGTAAACCAAATGACCAATCGGAAGTAGGCAAATCGAAGCCAAGCCAAAATGAAATGTCTGAAATAGTCTCGATATTAAATAAAATCTGTATTGAAGAATCGTATTGAAGAATGGTGTTGAAGAATGGTGTTGAATCGTATTGAATGGTATTGAATCGGATTGAATGGTATTGAATTGTATTGAAGAACTGATAAACCCCCGGCTTATAACTTGATTCTATCCTGTCTCTGGATCAAATACACCTGGGAGCCGCAGAACACAAAAAACGCCAAGTACACGAACACAGCGCCAAACACAGTCTGAGCCACGGCAGCACCGTCGTCCGGGTCATTGACGGACCCCATCATGGACTCGTGGCCGGTTTTGAAGAGGTAGCCAATCACCGAGAGAATGACAATGGCAAATGCAGACAAGAGCGTGCAGAAGTAGGCCTTGCCTGTGGACACGACGGGTTTCATGGGTGTGGAGGGGGAGGCTGTAGGAGGAGGAGTTGGGGAAGAAGTTGGAGGTGAGATTGTTGGACTGAGAGAATCTGGCCTGGCGCTGTGTGCAGACGCGCGCATTATACTTGGTCACTACAATCTTAGAGTGTACACCAATCATTTAGAAAATAGTCATTAGTCATTTAATCATTTAATCTCTATATTTAGATAAATTGGTTAGTGAGTTATATAGTCATTTAAAGGGTAGTAGAGTCAATTGGAGTCAATTGGAGTAATTGGAGGGTTGTAGTGGCTGTAGTGGTGGAGTCTATTGTGACTTGTGTAGGCTCAATCTCACTGTCTAGAAGTTGCAAGTCACGTGCCGGCCTGAGCTGGACTCTAATCTAAACCTTAATCTCGACTATTTTTCTGATGGATCTCTCATTCCAGCTGCCGTCTATAATTTGCACGCTTTCTTTCCAAGGTTTCCCGGCTCAACTAGCTTGAAGCCCGTTTCTTGACGTACTCGTTGGCTTGCGTTCTCACATACAAAATCGTCACTGTTCCAATCACCAAGGTCATGGCCACAAGAATGGCGTTGATTGGCATTGGGTTCATTTTGAACGTCGAGTGTGTGAGTTTATCCAAAACTGACTGCGAGTAGTTGACCACTCCGGCTATGCAGATGATGGTGCCATAAACCGTTCCAAACGTATCGAAGCCAAACACCTTGGCACAGAAGTCCGACACTGCAGTGTAGAAAAACGGCCTATAAGCAACAAAGAGGCCGATGTTCAAGATCCCGGCGAAAAAGCTGGGAATGAGCCCAAGAACTCCAATACTCAACGACACTCCAAGTAACGCTGTTAACACCACCACCGTGGAGCAGTAGTCCAAGAAAACACCAATGAATGGAATTGAAATGATTCCGCCCAAGGGTAATGCAATATCGAAAAAGCGATTGATAAGTGTCCCTTGCTTCAATGATCCCAATAAGTATGTGTATTGTGTGCCAACAGTAGCCACGAAGTAATTGAGCCTCAACATCTGGATCGAAGCAAACAAGCACATCAAGTAGAACCATGGGGTGTGGAGCTGGTACCGGGCCGAGTAGCCGTGAAGGATACCGAAGATTCCCCCGGAATGGGTCACCAAGAATTCCTCTCCCTCAAGATCGTAGGGTTGTTTAAGAGCGTCGCCAATAGAGTCTCTTCTTTGTGGAGGAGCAAACTGAACTTCCGAGGACAAAAGAGCATCTGTTTCTTGAGGAGTAGCCTCATTATGAGGCGCAGAACTTTCTGAAACTATAGTATCCTGAGCCAAACCAACCGGAACAGTTTTATATGAGTCTGTAGGCATGTACAAGACCTGAGCCACCGTAATAAAAAGCGGCACAAGCAAATAAACCTTATAGAACTTGTCCAAGGTGAAAGACTCGTTGGAGGCATTGAAAGCAATGCGGTAGAGCAAGAAAACGGCGGAGGAGGCGTCAAACGCTCCAGTCAAAAGAGCCAAGATCGTGCCACTGCGAGCCGGAAACGAGTTGGACAATTGGAACGAAGACATAAATGCAAAGGGCCCCCCTAGAGCCATAGACGCGTAACCAACCAAGTAAGGGTCAAAGAAGGCCCAGGAAGAGCTGATTTGCTTGCTGAAAATGAAGATGAAGCACGCCAAGTAGAGAAAAAGCGCCCCCACCAAGCCACAGAACTTGGGCCCCAAGTGGTCCAAGCAACTGCCAATGGCCAAAGCAGAGACATTGGTAAGCATGGCCCCCACGGTGAACATCATGTTCAACTTAAGGTCCTGTTCCGTACACTTGGCGACGTTTTCCTCGGGGGCAAAGGAAGCCGCCACCAAAGAAGTGAGGCCAAAGCCACGTGGGTCCATAATAAATTGCGACCACGTGTCAATGGATGTCAGATTGATCGAGAGGTCACAAGCACTCTCATAGACCTTTTCCTTAAGAAGCACGGGCTTCAAGGCCGCAAAACCAAAAATGGGCCCGCCCGAAAGAAGACACCACAAAATAGCACTGCCACATTGTAAGAGTCTCCGATTTGCAGGAACGTCGGCGGCAAGCATCGAGGGGTGGGGAGGGGAGGAAGAAGAAGAAGTGGTAGGAGATGAGGACTTTGGAAAAGATAAGCGGGCGCGGGTTCATGTATAGGATAGATAAGGTCACGTGCGGGCATCACCTCCCATACTGGATTCCAAATACCATAGTCTTTTTCAAGGAGTGCATTTTGATATTGGTAGTGGTGTATTGGTTTTAGTATGGGATCTTCAGCAACATTGTGTACAGTACTGCCAGATTCTGTGGCAGTCTTAAGGATTGAGTGCTATGACTGGTCAGATGATCCTGCACATAGAGATGCATTGGGTGTTTTAGATTGACCAAGCCAATGGAGTGTATTAGATCGACAGGTGATATGCAGGTTGGTCGATAAGAGACAGAAAGACGGATATAGACAGACATTGGACAGACAATGGACAGACAATGGATAATAGACAGACAATGGACAGACAATGGACAGACAATGGATAATAGACAGACAATGGACAATAGGCAGTACAATAGACAGACAGTAGACAAAGAATGGACAGAGAATGGACAGAGAATGGACAGTGGACTTAGACCCTAGACAGAAAAGACAAATAGATATGACAATTAATGACCAGAAAAGACAGGACAAGACAAAAAGACAAGACAAAAAGAGAAAAAGACAAAAAGACAGGACTAGACAAAGAATGAGTATACTCTAGAAAAGTCTCTACCATGCCAGTTGAGAAATTTCTTCTTTCCCTTTTATTTTTGTGTTTAACTTTATCTTTGATTTCTGGCTTTTCTTCAATTTTTGACTTTGTCTTATAATTCTGTCTTTCTTTCATTTCTGCCTATGTCTGTCTTATAATCCACTTTTATAATATAGAGACATGTATAAATAAAATGCGACAAATATTTTGGGTCTGGAAAAACTCAAAAATCCCGGGAACTTAAAATATTTCTTTCTTATGTGAAAGCTGAAATTTGTGCTTTTAAAAAGGATATATAATATGCTTTAAAAAAGGCATAATTCTTTTTAAGGCCTACAGGGTTTTCCCATGGCCCCATAGTTTTATGAGCGCGTACTGCATACAGAGAGCCGGGCATGAGGAAACATCCCAACTTATACACCACCCAGCTTATACACCGGACGAAAAGAATTGACTCCAGTGATTTTTTTTTGGCTCGGTACAAACCAGCTGGTTTATCAATGAAAATATGGCTTTTAATTGGTGCTGCTAGTGGTGATTGGGCGAATGTGGAGGTCCCTCATCAACAGGTACACCAACAAATTGAGGGATAACAAATTTTTTCATACTCAAATATACATAATTGCAGAAATCAGTTGGCATACACCTTTCGCTCCCCTTTTTTTTTTAAGAAAATGGTGGTTCTAAGAGGTTTTATCGCCTGGTTTTACTTACACCTGCATATAAGTACACGTGGCACCCAAATCCTCCAACATCCTACCATGCAGCACCAGCACCCAAACTACTCGGCCGACAGTCGTCCGTCAAAACAAGACATTAGCAATTGAGTTAGATATAGCTGCTGAAACCCGTACATCCCCCTTTATAACGACTTTAAATCCTTTATATACACTACTACCCTATTCTACCAATCACCAACAGAACAACTACCAGGAAAATTTCTACCATGCCGGTTTGACTTTCTCTTTAATTCTGGCTTTGCATATAACTTCGCCTTTGTCTTTGTCTCTGTCAGTCTGTCATTACTGGATTCCCGAAGTTCTAGGGTGGTTTGGTGGAGTGGGGGACGTGCATAGAGCGCGAAATTGCCCGAGATTGGCCCCACTCCCCCACATATATAAACCGCAACCTCCCCCCTCGCAATTAACAGCCATCCACCACTTGTAGTTCTTCATGCCCCACGAAATCTACGATTACCCCTTGGAAAAGCTCCAGGCCTTGGAGGGCGAGAATATCGTATTCCCCCATTTCGACTCGGAAACCGCCTGGAAAATCGGAACCCACGCCAGGCAATTGGCGCAAAGCTACTCCCAGGCCATTCTTATCGATGTGTCTTTTGCCAGTGGGCAGATTGCGTTCCATGCCGCTTCGAGAAATGGTGCCATTCCCGATAATGACCAATGGGTGCAGCGGAAACAACGGACGGTGTTTCGGTTTGGCAAATCGTCGTTTTTCATGGGGCGCAAGTTGGCAGCCAAAATTAAGGCCGATTCGTCCATGACGCTTCAAACCGCGTTTTTTATTGACCCCTTGGAGTACGCCACGCATGGAGGAAGCGTGCCCATTCGCATTGCTGGCTTCGATGGCGTGGTGGGTGCTCTCACCATCAGTGGCTTGGCGCAGGAGGAAGACCATCTTTTTGCATTGAAGGTATTGGAGGAAGTCATCCAGCAAATCAAGAATTAGATGAAGAAAGGGTGAGAGTCAGGAGTTAGAGTCAAGAGATTTTGAGTCAAGAGGGCCAAGAGAGTTAAGGATGTATCAAAATGCCATGGCTTAGAAAGTCAGAGATATGAAGGCTAGATTCTAATAAGTGGTAGTGGTGTACTGATCAAGACCAGGACTCCGGGGCCTTACTCCAAGACAATGACTCCGGGGCCTTACTCCAAGACAATGACTCGGTGACTGGAACTGATCCAAAACTAGGCATCCCTATGAAAGCGGATGGACACTAGATTGGTGGGCCGATTCAATTGATAAATTAATGAAACAGACCAAAGTGATTCAGATGGCCAGTTGAAATAGATTTATGGTGATGAGACATTGACAAAGAGCAGCGAGTAAGAAAGCTCAAGAGGCCAAGTGGATACGGAACATGGACTCAATGGAGACTATCAGGAAGGAATGACTTTTATCTGCATGGAACCGCAGTCAGTTCTATGATTTATTACACTGGAAAAGTGATTAATTGTCCGGAGAAATACAACAATCTCATTGTCGTACTATTCATCAACGTCATCAACACAGAGTATTATCTTTATGGACACCAAGATGAATCCTGGGCTAATACGAATCTCGTGCAAGGAACAAGTGTGATAATGTGGAGCAGGACAAACGGGTATCTTCTGGAGTATTAGTTGATTTCAATTGGATTAATACTAATGAAATTGATACAACTAAAACTAAGTACTAGACCATGATACCAGGAACTATTCTATATTATGAATACTAGAATTGGTAAATAGTATAATACTAGACAAAAAAATACTAGACTCAGAAACACTATAAACTAACAGCTAGTATAAAGTAATAAATAGTATAAACTGGGAAATACTAGACTGAGAAACAGTATAAACTAATGAATACTATAAACTGGTAAGTACTATAAACTAATGAATACTTAACTAATAAATACTATATTCCTATGAGCCTAATAACTGATTGGGTCTAGAAACCAAGAAATATTAGAAACTAATAAATATTAGAAACTAATAAATACTAGAAACTGGTAATTACTATAGTCCCATATTCCCAATACGTTACATCTATGAATAAAGGCTGATTGAAACGATGTGAAGGGATCGACAAGTTAGGCTTCTAAAGGCCTCGATCCTTTCCTGGGCCATCAAAAAAGATATCAAACACTTTTCAATACGCAGCAGGTCCGTTCAACTGTCTTTAATACCTAACCTCTTGAAAAAAGGTTTTTATACAGCGCTCCACACCTATGGTTAGGTAAGGTTTACATTTAATTGGTAATTCTTGCATTTTGTTTTGGACCCGCACCACGAGTAGAATTTGGTTAAGCCATTGAAAAGAAAATACAGGCTTGGAAATAAATCTCTCGAACCATGGAAGTTTCTGAGCTCACCAGTTTCATGTAGAAGCCAAGAAATATTAGAAAGTAATAAATACTAGACTATTAAAGTATAGAGAAAATTGGTAAATACTGGAACTTGGTTAATACTGGAAACTGAGAATTAGTATAAACTGAGAATACTATAAACTGAGAATACTATAACCTGAGAATACTATAACCTGGGAATTAGTATAAACTGATAAGTACTAGACTATTAAATACTAGAACCTAAGAAATACTAGAACCTAAGAAATGGTATAATAATATAATGGTATAAACTGGTGATTGCTAGAATATAATAAATATTTTATAACCATAAAACTATACTTTCACATGCTAAGAAAATCTTCCCAGTAAAGACCTTATTTATCCATGTTTATAGCTTTCTTCAGACCCTAAACTCTTTTGACCAACTGTATGACTATACCATGAAAATACAAATCCTAATACTAATCTTTATTTCGGATGAACCGTATAATGTGGGTATAGCCAATAACCACTAGTTGTTCAGATTATGATAAGCTTCAACCTAAAAAAGTAAAAAAGGTCATTTCAATATTATTATGAATTGATTATGACTAAAGCGATTGAACCCTTACATTATTCATAGGTTCTATTATATCATTATTATCAGCATTATTATGTTAATCAGTCATTACTTTGATCTAGGTATAACTATAACAGGTGAGAAATATTTTGTTAAACCAGCAATACAAGGATTCTTAAATTAAGAGACTACTCTTAATAATACTACTTCATTAACCATTAACCATTACTCCAGTACTCTATTACTCCATTACTCCAGGGTCCAGTACTAGAAGTAGTAGTAGTAGACCTAGAGTACCAGTAATAATAATAATAGTAGTAGCAGTAGTACTTGATAAATAGTGGCTGTTTTAAATATTTAAGTGGATAATTGATTTATATATATTTATCTTCACATTGAAGGGTTTTGAACTTAATGCCACTATAAGAGAAATCAGTTCGATTCTGATCCGATTAACTGACATCTTATAATTGTATTGAACCCTAAATATGGTTAATTATATTAAAATATCCAAATATATGGTACACAGTATAAACTTATTAATTCTATAAACTGAGGAATCCCTCAAGACTATACTAGAGTTTATAGTACAGTATTATCCAGTAGAGTAGAGGATATGGTTTATAGTGGAGCAAGTAGTAGGGTAAAGAGTAGAATGATCTGGAACTAATATGAGATCCTTAACCCATGTCAGTTAATTTGGACCAGATTTTTGTAGACTATAATGGAGATGGATTCTGGTCAAATCTGAAGGGATCTTCATTAGTAAGTCCATTGTGGAACTTCTTGGCGAGTGCCATGAGCTTTTGATTATAATTGGACCTGTGTATATGAAATTCCAGCAGATCCATAATTAAATTAAATATCAATCATGGTAATAATGAATAACAAAATCTCAATGTTTCAGCAAGTTCTCGAAATATTAGTGAATGTCATAATTTGACATATATCCGATAGATGTCAACATAATTTCTCAGGTATCTCAAGTCTCAATTGAAGTCTCAGTAGAAGTTCAATACCAAGTCCCGATACGTATCTCGAGGAGTCTCGATATCAGTCACCAAAGAAACCAATCAGAAATCTTTATATTAAGATCATCAAGATTTAAAAGGTCTGTCCCCACTAGATCTTTGTCAGTTAACTCAGTTATTAATTGAGGTCTGAATATTAAAAGTGATCGATGGAAACTGCAGAAAATCGGCAGCCACATAAACATCAACACCAAAACTCAGGAGAATGCCCCGAATGATGCCCGAGGGCAAATAAGCATACGCCCGGGCCTTGACTAAGGTGTCCTGCATCCCCGCACCGCTATCCAAACCACTGGTCAACCTGTAATTTGTATCTATAAGCACAAATGTTCCACGGTGATTGGTCCGAAGAGTATCCATTTGTTTGCCATAAAGACACTTCCATGCGTCTCTGCATATGAACTTCAGGTTCTCAAGTATGTCGCTGATCTGAGCGTGGTTGGGAGCCCGGTACAGCAAAACCTCCGTGAGTTTCTGCCCCAACTCGAACCCATACTTCTCGATCCGTAACGTACACGACTCCCCAGAAAGATGCAGACTATCGATAGCAGCCACGTCGCCGGGTAAATCCCCGGGTATACTCGATAACTGCTCCTGACATGATTTCTTATCACTTCATAATATCATGACTTGATTTCTTATCACTTGATGATCTCATGACTTGATCCATTATCACCTGATCTGTGATCACTTGATGATTTGACGACTCTTTCCCATGTTTGATGACTTGATGATCTCATGATTTGATGATCTCTTCTGTTTTGATCTCTTCTGTTTTGATGGCTTGATGACTTGAAATTGACAACCTGTTCTTTCTGTAATTGTATATTTCTCTCCTTAAAGAATTCCAAAAAGTTCAATGTTCTCTTGAACCGAGCCTCTCCTTACCCCGAAACTAGAAAATTAGCATAAAAAGCTCTTAAAACCCAGAAAAAAAATACCTTCTTGCTTTTCCCAATATATATCGCTTTGCTCATATCCTGGAACGGTCATGTCATGGGTCGCTAATACTCTGATAAAGGAGCTAAAAGGTTCTTAGATGTCAGTTAAGGTGTATTCGTAAATCCACCAAACCCACCATCACACATTCTTTGGCTACCACACAAGCTTTGAACAGCACACAAACTTTGACCAACACCAAAAAAAAAGAAAAGAAAAAAAAATCAATTGTTAGATAAAGGCAGGATTGTTCTTTCATAAAATCTTTTGTTCTTTTTATTTTCGGTTAAGACTGTATAAAGATACAGGGCCTAATGAAAGACTGCTGTTTAAACACTGTAGAGAGATTCTGTAGATCTTGTTCAAAGAGCCTGTATCGTCTGCCACTATTAGAGTTTTCTCCACTAGAATGTTCCAGTGCCACCATTCCGGTATGTGGACCCGACTAAACTGGCCATACTGGATCTGACCTCACGCCAGTACTCAATAGTAGCCACACAATAATGTTGGGAAAGAATAATCACTGGACTCTAAACAACTAAATAAAAAATAACGGGGGACATAAAGTTGGGGGAGCTGCCTTGTTATATATTCGCAGCAGAAGCAGGTGTGCATGTAACTAGAAAGGGGGGTTTCATCTTTTGCAACCATGCGAATATATAAGAAACCCACGCCCGCACTTTTCCAAAAAAAACATTCTTTTTTTTCTTATACCCCGATTGAGAGCAATCTACAATTATTTCGGCAACTAAAATCATTTCGGCAACTATAATTTACGACATGTGATCGTTTTTGAGAAAATGAGACTGGATATACAATCATACCAGGATGTATAATCTTGATTGTATGTATACACACAAGTCTCCAGCGGTATAAAGATATATCACTCAAGTGTTTATAATACTAGACCTACAACGGTGTGAAATCTGTTTAATGAAAATTAGACATGTATGTCTTGTGAAGCCACGAAACTGCTTGGTGTGTGCTACAGTAAAGGTACTGCAAGCGTCCATGGGATTCCGATCTGTGATTTTTGACCCACGAATATAGCTAATTCATTATTGGTTTTATTAACTGCTTTAACCCATAGCCCTACACCCGATGTATCAAGTTACCAATTACGATAAGTTAGTTTTTTCGTCCACTTGAACCTGGTCAACGCCGGTACCGGACCAAGGAATACAAAGAACCTTAGTATGCTGGGCTACAATCGTGGAAGAAATCTTATCACCCAAAGAACTCATGGCAGAACCTGAAGGACCAATAAAGATAATCTTTTTTGGGGCGTTGGCTAACATTCCAGGCAAATTAAGGTTCTCGGAAGTGTGGCCCAACCTTTCCAAACAACACGGACCTCAGTTATTTCAGCGATTCAAACAGAATAACTCAACGCAGCATAATTGTTGTATTTAGAGGCTACTCTTTTTCAAATTCAAAGTTATTCAATTTTGGTGGTTCAGAGGAAGTAAAACTCCTAACCAAGTTTCCGGAGGTGAATCTGCAGAAGGATCATTAAAAGATCATGTTAATTTTATCAAGATTATGTCAAATTTAAATCTTCATATTTGAAGACTAGACCTGTTGTCTAGCATGTTGCCCAACCTTGTTGTCTAATGGTGATGTTATGGCTCCAGATTATATATAGTCATCCTTTGATCTATGCTCTATAGTCTATGGTTGATGATCATGTGATCTACACTGTGGTGTTTGGAGATGATATGGCCAGGCACATCATATCAAAGGACTAACTGGTTCTCGGGTGTCTTTCTTTCGGTCGTTCTTTTCTCATAAATCAAAGTCTACTATAACGACTTGAATTAAAAAGAACAAGGAAATTGAGAATTATTAAATAACTTCAGGTTAACTAGATGATATTTCTTAATCAAATGGTAAGAAGATGGCTACTAAGAGCAGATCTGGGTTTTTGACATGAAGTAAATCCACCCACAAATGGACCATCTTTTCAATGTAAAAATTAGGTTACTTATTTAATATCTACTATATTTATAATCTTGTAGTTATAAAACAGTTCTAAGTGCTTTAGTTGTTTTTATCTAGACATCCTGCATACACGTCCTTGCCATATGCAGTGCGTTTACAACAAGCAAGGCCTTCACGTTCACCATAACTAGTGGGAAAGATCGGGATGTACGGGTTTCTATTGCCATTCACTAATATTAAAAATCTACCATTATCTCCTAAAATACCTACAAACTGCTTCCAGACGTCTGCCTCTATCTACTTTGGGCGGCCCACGTGACCCGGCTTGCATTTTGCACCCATGGCCTCAGCAGCGTCTCCTGCACACTGCGGCGTGGTCAAGAACCGGTCGATATCTCTCTTGATACCGAAGCGATGGTAGTGACGGGAAACGTCGGAAAGTGATTCGGGCCGGATATCCAAAAGGTACCCTCGGAGTTCATTATCCGCAAGTCCGCTGATGAAGTAGAACGCCCACTGGAAGTCTGTGAGATTGTAACCGTCGGGTTTTTCGTTCTGCAACTTGATGTAGTTGAAGAAATAGCTTGAAAAGTCACCTTTTTGACACAGCGTGGCCACCTGCACATGGTAGTCGTAGTGGGCATCTTCTGGCGTCAGAGGTACGGGTCCGTGGCTTTCTCCAGTACTGGAATTGGTAACAAACGGGTGGCTTGACGTTTGGTACGTTACATTGAGAAGTTCCAAGGGAAGCGAATCTTCCGACATGGTATCCAATTTACACCATTCATGGAAATAAGCTCCAGAGGTGGTGGAATGGCTTTGGTCGGGGAATGTGCCGTGCTGATATTTACCCCGTAGCGTGCTCAGATTTACGCCGCCAAACATACTTTTGCTCTCGCTAAAATTCGTCACCGGGTGAATATCGAGAAGGAGGTCCGCTGTATCGATGGTCAAGGCCGAAAGCATCCCCATGGGTAAAATTTGCGGTTCGGGTTCGGGTATATTGGCGATTTCTTTGGTGAATTCCGCTACTTTGGGGTGCACACGTGACCCGCGTCTATATAGGGCCGTAGCAGGCGGAGTTTGGGTAAAGGAGAAAGGAGAGTTTGGAATTTGAAGAGGCGACATTGGGACGTTTTGCGTTGGGTGCTTATACAAGCACAATTGGGGTCTAGCAATGGTGGAAGACGGGTGGTGTTCATACACTCATATAATTGTGAGAAAACGCACCAATTTAAGCTCTGCCACAAACAAATGCTAAAACAGATACATACAAAGATGCATGCACAGTTTGGGGTAAATGCACTGTTCATTCCACAAAACTTTTCCGTCACAAGGTGCTTCACTAGCTCAGTTGGCAGAGCGTCAGTCTCATAATCCGGTTGTGATATCTGAAGGTCGACAGTTCGAACCTGCCGTGGAGCACGTTTTTTCCCCCACCCGCCATTGCTTTTTTTCTCTTTTTCTCATTTTTACGCCCTTTTTTTTCTCTCTTTTCTTTTTTCTCGAAAATGACCAACCCTCAAAAAAAGAATCTAAAATGCGTCCAAAAATTTTGGGATTTTCTCATTTTGGGGGAGGAAAAAAACCTAAAATGCGGTTAAAAAAACTAATTGCGATTAACTCCTTTTTGTCCGTTGACTTCGTTTTCCGAACCAAAAAAAAAACCAAAAAAAACCAAAGAAAAACCAGAAAAAACCAAAATGGAAAACCAAAAAAAACAGAAAAAGACGATTTTTTTTGACAAATAATTGGCTTTTTCCAGCTGTCCTGCACAAAGCCCGTTTCCTCGAGTACTTGAACCAAAAATCTAATCAATGTCCCAAAAATTCCTCCATTACCTGCTCAAATCAACACCTTAAAAGTGACTAACAGTGACTCGGCAGAGACAAGGTTGCGGGATTTTTGGTGGACCCTGTAAGTGCATAACCTGCATATAACTCGGGGTATGCGATGGCCGAATCCGTCGTCCGCGCTTTCCTTATCTGGCCGGCTCTGCTATAAAAGAACCAGGTTCCCCTTTCCACTAATCGTCAAAAAAAAACGTTCCTTTTCCATCTCTATAACCCAAAAGGAAAGAATGGCGCAGATTCTGTCCCAAGGCAACAATGCCATTATTTATTTGAGCTATGCTTTTCTCTTGGCCACCGGACTTTTTCTCGCCTGGAGGTTTGCCAATAAAGAGAACTTCCTCTCGTCAAATGGAACCCAGCGAGGTCTTCCTTTGGCCATCAACTTCATTGCTTCCGGTACGTACCTTTTCCATATAATCATGGACTGATTGAATTTCCCCGAACCGTCTGGGGGGGGATATTCTTGACTTTTTGAAACATGCGACTTGCTAGCGGGTGCTGAACCTTTTCTTTCCGAATCGGCGATGCTGAGATATACCGTTTGAACTCGATCAAGCTAGAACTTGCGTGAGGAGGCCAGTTGCAAAGTAAAAACCAATATCTGCTCAATCTGATGCTCGTGGTACCAGTGTTGTTCCCAGACTGGAACTGAAACTGGAACTGAAACTGGAACTGTACCACCAAAGGAGTCCTCATACTAAAACCGTACCAAATGGCTGATCATGATGATTCGTCAGATTGATTCATCAGATTGTTTCATCAGATTGATTCATCAGATTGTTTCATCAGATTGATTCATCAGATTGATTCATCATATTGATTCAGATCATCATATTGATTCATCAGATTGATTCATCATATTGATTCAGATCATCATATTGATTCAGACGGTCTGTGGTTCTGTGGTAATGAAACTTCATTTGATTGAGTTGATTGGATCTGTTGGATCTGACTGGACCTGATTGGGCCACTGGGACTTTCGTGACCTGCACTAGCTTCTCCTTGGCAAACTTGGCTGGTGAACCCGTTTCTTGTTGTAGTAATCGTATCTTCCTATTAATGAAGATGGATTCGATATTGAGATATCAAGATGGAAAGATATCCATTCAGTGACCAATACTAACCATAGCCATGGGATGTGGAATCCTCACCACCTATGCCCAAATTGGTAACACTGCTGGGCTCCATGGGCTCCTAGTGTATACTCTCTCCGGGTCGCTTCCCATTCTCGGGTTTGCTGCACTTGGCCCCATAATCCGGAAAAAGTGCCCCCATGGCTTTATTTTGACCGAATGGGTGCGGGAAAGGTTTGGGGTGTTCACAGCACTTTACCTTTCGTTCTTCACGTGTCTCACCATGTTCTTATTCATGATTGGAGAACTCTCGGCGTTGCGTGGAGCCATCGAGACATTGACCGGCCTCACTGCTCTTGGGGCCGTCATTGTGGAGTGTGTGGTCACCACCATCTATACTCTGTGTGGAGGCTTCCGAGTCAGTTTCATCACCGATAATTTCCAGGGAGTGTTTGTGATAGTTTTGGTGGTCATTGCTGCTGCGGGCATGGGCTCTCAAATCGACATTGATAAGTCCAAGGTGGGGCCTTCTCACCTTCTCGAGGCAAATAAACTTGGTTGGCAATTGCTCTATATTTTGCCCGTGGCCATCACCACCAATGACTGCTTTATGGCTGGCTTCTGGCTACGCACATTTGCCAGTAGGTCCAATAAGGATCTCTGGATCGGGTGCTCCATTGCGGCTTTTGTCACTTTTGTCATTTGCACGTTGGTTGGAACAACTGGTTTCTTGGCCGTGTGGGCTGGAAAGTTGCAAGTGTCCGATGAAAACGGCTATAATGCATTTTTCATCTTGCTCAGCGAAATGCCCCGCTGGGTTGTGGCCTTTGTACTTATTTTTGTCATTGCCTTGTCAACATGTACCTTTGACTCCTTGCAAAGTGCCATGGTGTCCACCATCTCCAATGACTTGTTTAGAAACAAGCTCAAGATGATCTATGTGCGTGGCTTGGTTGTTCTCGTGATGATCCCAACAATTGTTTTGGCCATCAAGGTCGCTGATAACATCTTGCAAATCTACTTGATTGCAGATTTGGTTTCCGCCGCAGTGATTCCCTCGGTTTTCCTTGGACTTAGCGATTCCTGGTTCTGGTTCATCCGGGGCGTGGATGTCATGGTGGGCGGCTTTGGTGCGTTGCTCGGAGTGTTTGTGTTCGGCACAGTGTACTATGGATCGGCCAAGGAGGGCGGAAAGCTTCTTCTTGTATGGAATGGGCTCTATAACCTGGCGGACTGGGGTCCTTTCGGTGCCTTTGTCATAACGCCAGTGGGAGGCTTATTGTTCACCTTCATGTGTGCCGGCTTGAGGATTAGCTTGGCTTATTTTTATGCCAAGGTTAAAGGCTCGGAATTCACTGCTCTAGAAAGAAGGGAGCTGTTGACTGCCGAGTCTGACTCCGATCAATATTGCTCGCTTGATGATAGTCTGAAAAAGTCCCTGGATGAATAGAGGGGCTGGATTTGGTGTATATAGATCTCCACATCAGATCACAACATAATCTTAGATATGTTTTTAAATTATTGAAAAGCGTTAAAAGCTATTCACTCAACTGATGCTGATGAGTAAGTGAACGTCTTGTACCTCACTGAGTAAATGATTTTAATGGGAATGGTAATAGTGGAGGGTGGTAATAGATGTATACCTTGTCAGTAAGTAATTATAGTCATAATTAATATAGGTATCAGTACTGAATTTTGGTATGGGTCATGATCATTTTTAGGGTGTAGAAAATCTCAGTCGTGTTGAGTAGATGGAAGGATTATAGAATGGGAGTGACATGAGGCCAACGGGGAACTGATTCTTCGGTAAGGCATAGTTGTATGATAAGACGCGAAGGACAAACGTGGCTGCGAAAGGCCAGGAAAACAAGGAGGTGATAGGAAGAATGTTGTAGTCGAGTAAGGACCCAATTTCTTTTTTTTTTTTTGGGAGTAAGCAACGGAATCAGAATTCGTATTATGGGTATGAGGACTTGACTCATAGTCATAAAGTTATGAGGAGTAAGCCTTGAAATTGAGATTGAAATGCGGGGATTACACTCCTTAATCTTGGGAGTTCCTGAAAGAATAGCCTGAAGACAGAGTTCTCTGTCACCTTTAAAAAGAATTAATTGTTATGGTGGGCCGTAGCATGTATTTAATTGAGCAACGAGATTATGGTGCGAGGGGGGCCTTTTATAGCCATATTTTTTCCGGCTGCAAACCGACTGCCACAAACACAAACGCAAACGCGAACACAAATGCAAATGAGAGCGATACATATAAAAGGGCTTTCCCACCACCAGTTCGCTAACCAAAAAAAAAAAAGGGCACACGTCTAAAGCGTCTGAAGCGCCTGAAGCGTCTGAAGCTTTTCTTACAGACATTGGATTTCAATATCATGCCATATAACTTGAGCAGCAATACCAAAATGATACAGGAGTACAATCTCAAATATAATAATGTACATATTGACCCATTACTGGGAGCCTTATTGAGACTCCAAAAGAGGGCGGCCAGCCAAATCTCCAGAACTAAATCTGACCAATCATTATCCCCATTTTTGCTATTGTTACACATATTCTGACAAATCGAGGACATACTGAAAAAACAGCACACTACAATATACAGACGACGATACAGATGATGATACAGATGAAGATCTCTGTCAAAGCACAGCCAACAATACCGGCTAAGCAATACTACAAAACAATTGGTTACAATAAAACACTCGCCAGTGTATTGGTGATAATGACTGGCCATAATTTGGGTGGCAAAGGTGTACCTTCAGAAAGGCCCAAAAATTACAGCCCAAACAAATGGCTGGTCCTGACGATTGCCTTGGTGCCTCTCACACGGTCTATTATTCTGACTGCGAAGAGGCCTGAAGATGCGAATCGCGATCCAACGCGATGTCACATAAACAGTGAAGTTATGTACCGATGCGCGCAGTGCACTAGTACACACTACACATCTCCACATCTATCTAAAAGTACACCCAAGGTACTCCGGTCAAATGGCGACGCCCGAGGCTTCAGATGAAGAGTATACGGAAACCGATAGAGCGGCTCGGAAAAGACCGTACTCCGTGAGCTCCGGCCAATCGGCGGAGCAGTACATGTCCCAGCTTCTTACCCAGAAACGGTTTAGGATGAATCGGGAAGACGATGACGATGGCGAGGAGTCGCCGCAGGACACCGATGACGACGAGGACGAAAGTGAAACTGGTTATGCTGCGAGAAATGGCCGCAAAGCAGGCAGCATTCTTCGCCTAACGCTTAAAAACTTTATGTGCCACGATCACTTTGAGCTTAGTTTTGGACCTCACATGAACTTTATCATTGGCCGCAATGGGTCCGGGAAAAGTGCGGTTTTGACGGGGATTTCTGTGGGCTTGGGGGCCAAGGCCATGGACACGAGTCGTGGGTCATCCATGAAATCGCTTATCAAGGATGGGAAAACCATGTCCCGAATTGTGGTGGCTCTTGATAATGATGGGCTCGATGCCTTTGAACCGGAAGTGTATGGAAAAGTGATCTTTGTGGAGCGGAAGTTGAACCGTGAAGGCACCAATCTGTACTCGATCAAGAGTGAAAACGGATCCGTGGTTTCGACGAAGAAAAAGACCTTGGATGAGATTCTCCAGCGCTTTTTTATTGTGGTCAATAACCCCCTTTCATTTCTTTCTCAGGATAAGGCCCGTGAGTTCATTGCCAGCAGCACTGAGCAAAGCAGATTCACCCACTTCTCGGAGGGAACCAATATCCAGTCCATCATTCAAAATTACCAGGAGGCTTCACGCAGCATTTTGGGGCTCCAGACCCGCCTGGTGGCAGCGAAAAAGTACTACGAGGAAGCTTCTAGAAAATACGCTGAGTGTGAGAGAAGCTACCGCAAGTACAAGCATTCTCATACGTTGCGGCAGCAGCTTGAGAAGATCAACGGCAAAATCTACTGGTTCAATGTGGAGGTTTTAGAGCGGCGGCTTGCCAAGCGGGTTTCGGATATCGAGACCAAAGACCAAGAAGTGGTGGAATGCCAGAACACCATCAATGAATGTGAACAAAATGCGGCACTTGCGAGAAAAGAAGTTGATGAGTTGAAAGGGCAAAAAAGTGAGTTTCAAACCGTGGCTTCTGCCAAAGAAGAAGAACTTAAGAAGGCCGAGGCTTTATACAATGAGTCAGCAAAAAAAGTGCAGAGTGTGCGTGCAGATTTGGTCAACTACAAGACGGAGATCGAGGAGTTTGGAGAGCAGATCAAGAAGCACGAGGAGTCGATTTTGCAAGAACAAACCAAAATCGACGATGCCAATGGCGGGTCCAAGGATTTAATGGCACAGCGGCTTGAGGCGTTGCAAAAGAGGCATCAGACGCTTCTCAAGGAGCGAGATGAAGCCCAGAGTTTACTCCAAAGCTTTGAGCGCACTTCGCCGCAAATGGAGGCCCTTAACCGGGAATTGGCCGAACAAAGTGCCTTGGTGAGTCTGCTCCGGGAAAAGCTACGCAGCTTTGAACGCACCAAAAACGATGGCTACGCTGCTTTTGGCCTCAACATCAATTACCTCATGCGGGACTTGGCCAGCGAGACCAAGTGGCACCAGAAACCAATTGGTCCGATTGGCTATTATGTTTCGGTGAAGCAGGAATACAATCATTGGAGAGATCTCATCAATGCAACGTTGCAGAGGACACTTGACTCGTTTGTTGTTTGTGATGAACACGACCGCAAGCTCTTGAACCAGCACATGCGCAACAAGCAGATCTACAAAAGCATCATTGTGCGGAAATTCGAGCAGTTTGAGTACAGGCAGAACAAAAACTTCACTACGTTGTTGGATACGTTGGATATTCAGAATAGTGATGTGTTGTATACGCTTATTGATTCAGCGGGCGTGGAGGAGATTGTGGTATGTGATTCTATTGGAGAGGCCGAAAACGTGACGCGAGACGGATCGGTTAAGAATGCCTTTTGCGTCAATGACCGGCGGAGTGGAATCCGCGTGGCCCGTCGAGATGGCCATTTGTCACGAGACCCGGTGTTTTACTCCAAAGATCTTTTGAAACTTGCAGGAAAAGTGAGTGGGGATTCCATCAGTGCCGAGCTTGACGAAGCTCTTAATGTGGAGGCATCGATCCAGAAGAAACGCAATAAGCTCCGTGGGGAAGAACACCAGAAGAAGATTAGTGCCCAAAAAGATTTGGCCAATAAGAAGCAGTACTTGAAGGAAATTGGCGGGCAGATCTTTACCATTGAGCAGGCGCTCACGGATGAAGGAGACTATGGCAAGATCGAGAGTTTACGGGCTCAAATCGAAAACTGTGAAAACCAGATCAAGACCAGGGAGGGAATGTCGGTGGAACTTTTGCAGAATCTCAGTGAAAACAAGAAGACGTTTAATTTGTTGAAGGAGAAGTTTCAAGCAGCAGAAGCAGACCGGGACCAAGCTGCAGGACACTTATTGGATTGTGAAGAGAAGATGTCCAAAAGCAGCGAATCGGAGCAATTGATAATGGCGGAAATCGATGGCCTAGTGGACAAAATCAGGGATCTTAAGCAGGACATTGGCAAGCTCGAGCAGAAGAAATTAAAGGATATGGAGAAACACCAAGAACTCCAGACCCAAGCCGAGGAACGGTGTGCCAGAAATGAAATCACCATTGAAGATTCTGATTCTACGGAATCAATTACTAACGAGTTCCGGGCTATACAAGAAGCCATTGAGGAAAGCGAGAAAAACAACCACAAGTCGTTTGAAGATATTCAAAAAGAAGTGATGGACAGCAAGGCACTTAAGGAAAAGTGTGAGCAAAGTGTGATTGATGTGGATAATGCCCGGATCACACTTGAGAATGATTTGAATGCCCGGTTTGAAAACCTCAACATCACCATCAAGGAGAAGTTGACGCGGGCTAAACTGTCGTTTGAACAGTGTTTGGCATTAAGAGGATTCAAGGGCAAACTTGAGTTTGACTTTGCCAAGAAACGAGTGGTGACCGAAGTGCAGACCAAGGACGACAAGGACACGCGGGCCGTGCTGTCGCTTTCAGGAGGCGAGAAGTCGTTTACCCAGATTGCCTTTTTGCTTAGTATCTGGAAAGTCATGAAGCCGCGTGTGTGTGGGTTGGACGAGTTTGATGTGTTTATGGATTCGGTCAACCGGACCATTGCCATTCGTCTTTTGATCCATGAGTTGAGGAACTCCATGGCCCAATCCATCTTCATTACTCCTCAGGACATTGCTGTGGTTGGAGACTTGAAGGATAGCGAGGATGTCCGGATCCATCGGATCAACCCTCCGAGAGGTGACTAGACGGAAATTTCCCGACTACAATAAATGTACATGGACTATTCTATGACATGACTCATGACTACTCTATTTGCTGGAATCATCTCTCCACAAGACGCTAAAGGTATTGGAGAACAACGAAGGATCGGCGCCCAAAGCAATGGCTCGATTATACGTTTTCGGATCCAAAGGCAAGATCCTGAACCGGCCGACCTGGGAAGTCAACACACGGTTGAGCTCATCGAGCGTGGCATACGCCGACTCAACATATGCACTGACAAACGCACGCAAACATGTCACGTATAAACGGTGGTGATAGTGAAGGCCCTGGCAAAGCCAGAAGGAATCCATCAAGAGTTTATGGAGTTTGCGAGAGTCGGTAGCCTGTTTTAATTGGATCTGCAACCATCCAAAAATGGCAATGAATTGTTCGTCGAAAAGGGACGAATCAAGCACGAACGGAGCCAAGGGAAGCATCTCTGGCATTTGGTTGATGATGGCTATGGCTTCACGTCCTAGTTTGGCCTCACAGAGACTGATGATGATGAACTTATTGATGGAGTAATGGTTGGCTGAAATAAGGGCCAAGAGTCGGTCCGGAAGGTTGGCTGTTTTGTGCTGGAGAGAGCTGATGTTCTCTAGAAGAAGATTATGGAACGATGGAAGATCTGCCTTTTGGAGAATACCATCGAAAAGGGCATAAGTGTGGTTATGGAGAGTGAAGTCCGAAACCACTTCGGGGTCAAACACTTCGTTTTCCTGCCCACTATTGATGAGGTTGTTTTTTGCATCTCCATGACTATTTTTTGCATCTCCATGACTGCGTTGCCTCTTACTATTAAGGTTATTTTCAATGTTGTGCTCGGTTTGCTTATGGTTAAGGTGAGCCGCATGCATGATGGCCTTGGAGGTTTTCTTGGGGTCTTCATATTTCTGGTACCCTCTATAATTTGATGCCAATTGATTGTAAGCCTTTAAAGCGGCCCGAAGATCTTTTTGCTTCAGTAGAGTCTCCACTTTGGCTATACAAAGCGTTTGGTAGACATTTCGATGGCCAAATCGGGAATAATATCGCTCAAAGTAGTCACTAAGGCCTTGAACAAGGTCATAGTTGCCGATTTGCTGGTAAAGGATACCCAAGGCGTTTATGGCCGTTGGTAGGAGGAGAAACGGGACGTTTGGATTGGGAAACTGGCGATCGGGGAGGTGTTCCTGAAGGTTATGTGCAGGGAAAGTATCCTGCACATTGTCGCGCACGTGACTAGCCGGGTCAATAAGTTCATGGTAAACCATTATAACCGAAGCATAGTGGCCCAGCGAAATGGCCCTCGAGGTAAAAAATGACCACATCTGGTGGGAAAACGAATAATTGAACCGATCCAAAAGCACGTGGAGTAAAGACGTGGCAGCAGTCATGTTTCCTGCATCCAAGAGCAATATCAAGTAATCCTCCAAAAGTGGCGTAGCATACCGATGATTTCGATTAGAAAAAATCACCTGGAAAATCTTCAGAGGCAGGGCTTTCTGCAGGAGCAACACCTGAAGCTCAAAATCAAATTTTATTTCTCCTTCAATTTCCAGAAAAACCAACGTCTGATTCTCCATGGAAAGCTTTTGGAACAGACTCAAAGCAGTTCGGGCCTGAAGCGGCGACGTCGTCGTGCGGCTCGGGCGGGGCACGTGACACGCCGTCCATTCCCGAACATTAAACGAGTTCCATCGCCGTAGCTGGACGTGGAGCCCGGATTTTGGGAGACGGTGCATGCAGGTTTGGAATGTTAGTAGTGAGAAGGTGAGAAGGTGAGAAGGTGAGAAGAGAAGGTGAGGTGAGGTGAGGTCATGGGACATCCGTACCTCCGAAAAAAAAAAGAAAAAGAACTTGGAGTGTCTGCATATTTAGTGATTAGGTTTGGGCTGGTAGGATTATGGGGGCTTTTATGGTGGTGGTGGGGGATTGGTGGACGGTTTGGGGGGATATAACAGTGTGTCCTGCATATAGCACCGGGAAAGACCATGGGGTTAGGATCTTTGGGTGTACTGGTCTATCTATGGGTGTACTGGATCACAATGCATCATATCGGTGCCAAAGCCTACATTTATATGGATGTACAAGAGAGAATGACGAGGACGGAATGTGAGTGCTTGATGAGTTGAAGTGAGTTGTGGAGATCCGAGGGGTGCGCCGCCAACGCGGTCGGAATGGCCAACGCGGTCGGAATTGCCAATCTTGGTCTTTTAAAAACGCACACACGCTATAAAATTTTTATATAAAAGATTCAATGTACTTTCCGGAATTCCAGTATTCCACAGAACCAATTTTTATCCTAGTACGATGGAAAAAAAGGGGGTTTGCGTTGGGCCTTTTTCTGCTGACCTTGTCTGGTGCACGGGTGTATCGCGACGCAGTTCCGGGGGTTGCGCCCAGTTCCGGGGATTGCAGCCATTTCTTCTCCACCCAACCTTTTAAAGTGGACTGCCACCTCCCCAAATCTCCCGGCCAATAAAATGTGAATCTGTTAGAGCAACAAAGGAATGCATAGAAGAAGTAGCAGTCTTTCTGATAAATCCCTAGGGATCCCTCTAAGTCACTTTATCGTACACAAGTATACATATGGGTATAACTTGTTTTATACACTCCCGAACCCTGCAAGAATTCTTACCCCATGGAGTGGTCCGAATACCATAAAAACCCCACGTTAAGCTTCTTTAAAATCAATAGCCAATCAGATTTTAAAGAAATTTTGAATAAATTTTTTCCATCACCGGCCGAACAAAAAAATTGTTTCAAGAAGTTGAGCTCATTGAATAACTGGCTTTTAGGCTTTTGGAGCTAGTGGTCCACCTGTGTTCCGTAGACTTATGGACTGCAGCAGCGATAGCAGACACAATGTTCTTGACAATAGAAAGAGGAGTCTTGGTAGGCTTTGGAGAAGTGGTTTTTGGAGTAGTAACCTTCGAAATTTTCTTAGTATTCGTGTAAATTGCCTTTCCTTTGGTGGCAGTAATGTTGGCAACAGCTTTGAATTTGCTAAGATCCAATTTCCAGTTTCCTAGGAGGGACCTTGATCTTGTCCTTAATATCGTTGACATTAAACTTAGAGAGATTCATTTTTTTTTTTTTTTGGAGCCACTCTGAACGGTTCCTCGATATAATATTCTTGGCATTAAACTTCAAAAGGTCCAGTTTCATCGGAGCAGGCCTTGCTTTTGACCTTTTTAATGCAACACTTGTCCCACACTTTCATATAAACTCCCCCAAAAAGCTTTTTAAACTCCCCAAAAAACTTTTTAAACTCCCCAAAAAACCTTTCCAAAGATTTATGAAATGACTGTATATCTGTATATCTGTAGTCTATTTGACTGTATTAGCAGATGACTTTAACTTTTCTTAGACTCTGACTTGTGACTTTCTTGGACTTAAGCTTGTAATAATCAACTTCATAATTTAAACCTTTTTTTTTTAATTGATTTCCGTAAACATTAAGGACTCCTTCTGAAAATGGCTCCACATTCAAAAAACATGGAAAAATGGGTATTGACCAAATTAAGAAGAATGCTTCAAAAACCGATTTATAAAACCTCAGATAAATAAACAAGTAAATTCAAAAACTTGGTAAGTACATTAAAAATGATAAAAAGAATGTATAGATATTTTCATTGACAAGAGTCGTTATGGATTGGATCACTCTATATTGAAGTAGAATCAAGAGCAACAGATTCTTGGAAGTTAGGCATATCACTTAGTTTTATCCACCAAAAGATCTTTAGTCATCCACATCAAGGGAAGAAAAAAGAAAGGAGGTGGTGAAAAAGGGGGAAGAAAGAAGAATGTGGAAAAAAGGGAAGAGGGAAAAAAACGGGGGGTGGGGCGCTTATATACATTTTCCCATTTCTCGCCCCGCGCGGTTTAATTGCAGCCATCGGCCATGCAGGAGCAGCCCCCTCCCCCCTCTCCCTGCGAAATATATAAAGGTGCGCATCCCCCCTAATTTCAAAGCCATTCCCAAAAACTTGTCGTGATGTCCTACCATTTTGAACAGCATAAAGAATCACATTGATACTAATGATGAGAGATATAAGAGATACACCAGTACACCTCAAAATATTACTTAATCTCTCTTCCTGCTTCTCCCCGCTTCAAATACTATTACTTACTCTTACGATCTCCATCTAGGATACTACTCTTGCCTGACCACTCTATGGATTGTGGTTCAAATCAGTTTATCAATTGGATTATCAGAATATCAGAATTTTATACAAAACAAATCAATTCCAAGAACCTTTTTTTATCTGAGAACCTGGAATTGCAGTCGAGCCATTGATTCATTTTACTCTCATTTGACAGTGTACAGCATCAAGTGACCCAAAAAAAAACTCATGTACTTTTCTATCAAACACTTGATTTTTTGAGTATTTTATGTTTTTCTTTCTCTTTTGTTTATTGATATAAGAGTACTTTCGGATTTGATCAATAAATAATTAAAGAAGTCCCATGAAAAAAAACGGTACTTTTATATGGTTTCGCACATTCTTAACAAAATCAGCAACCACACAATTTTTTTTAAAGAGAAAAAAAAATCTATCAATTTGAATCTTAAGATTGTACCAGCTATTTCCTAAATATCTTAATTGCCCGGTAATTAATAAACACTGTGAAAATACTAAAGTATGGAACCAGAATTAATGAATTAAGGTCTACTAAAGTTGTGGACCCGCATATAACACCAGTGATTGCGGCTTATATACACTCCACACTCCAGACTAACTTCTCCACCACTGCTACTTTAAATAGTCCTCATATGTTAAACGTGAGCGCCTTGCGACTGCTGTAAGTTTTGCATGGGCATGGAATGCACATGTAGTTTGGCCAGATGAGGACATCTTTGACATAGTTACGGAAGGATATCTTGGGCCACTTGTGCCTACGGGCTCCCTGGCTGAGGGAACTATATAAGAGACAACTCCGTCGCCTCTTTTGTTAAAGGATCATCGAAACAGCTCAGTTAAGGAGAGAAAATAGTGATTTCCTAGTATTAGTTTACAGACAGACCAGAATACCGATAACTGACGTGGCACTTCAGTGCCACGGTGACTAAAGTGTTAGAAACCAATTTCGTAATATTTCCAGCTTATGAACTAGCCAAGGGTTAAAGCGCAACACGAATACCTTGGAATGCCATCAACTCGCCAATCACCAAGTGCAAAATCTTTGTTCCTTTCTTCCCTTAATTCTTTAATTCTTTCAAACTTTCCAATGAAACATACACTTGTAGAGCCAGCCACAAAACGATTTCTCCATTGGGATTTCCACTTTTTTTGTATACTTCAAGCTGGAACTAGTTCTGTGGGTAACGTGACTGGGTCCTGTACGGAAGGGTGCGAAGAATCCAGGAAAAACATCGCACTGTATTTCTTCCAGTTCCAGTACCATCATGTTCAGGCTAGGCGTGCGGGCCCGTGCGGCTCTTCCCTTGAAGGCATCTTTCGTGTGTTTCAAGAATATGCCCAGACTGTATATAGCCTCGGGAATGTCCCCTATTCTGTTGGGGTCTCTGGCCTCGGTTCGGTTGGGGTCTCTTAGATATAGTTCTACCGCCAGTGGGGCCAGTGAAATCAGCGGATCCGGGGGATCTGGGGAACTTACCGAAATCAAAAACAAATTGACCGATTTTTCCCACGAAGTTTCCGAAGACCTTGGAAAACTCGCCGATGCCCTTCCTGGAGCAGCCCAGAACGTCGTCCACCCTGATACTGTGGGGTACATGGCTTCCATTGGGCTTGGAGACGGCTGGGGCCCCACGGCGTCCATCACAAACCTCTTGGAGTTGGCTCACGTGTACACGGGGCTCCCCTGGTGGGCCACCATTGTGTGTGTGACGGTATGTGTCCGGACGCTTATGTTCCCAATCTACATCAAGTCGTCGGCCAATATGGCCAAGATGTCAGGAATCAAGCCGCAGATCGATGCTCTTATGGACGATATCAAGAACGGCGACAATGAGGACAAGATGATTGCCATGAAGAAACGTCAACGCTTGTATAAGGAACATGATATTCATACGGCCCACCTGTTCTTGCCCATGCTCCAGTTACCGGTGGCGTATGGGTTTTTCCAGGCCACCCGGAACATGGCCCACTACCCTGTGCCCGGGTTCGACACTCAGGGTGCTTATTGGTTTCCGGATTTGACCCAGGTCGACCCTTACATCGGGCTCCAGATCCTTACGGCGTTGGTGGTCACCGGAATGATGAGAGCCGGAGGAGAAACCGGGGCCCAGGCCATGAACCCCATGTTAAAGAAGGTCATGACCGTGTTGCCGTTTCTCTCCATCTTCGTCACCTATAACATGTCAGCTGCGGTGTTGGTGTACTTTGCAGCCAACTCGGTGTTTTCGTTTGTGCAGTCGTTGGTGTTAAAGAACAAGTACTTCCGGAAATGGGCCAAGATCCCTGCCATTCTGAAACCTGTGGCAGTGCCGGGCTCCAAACCGCCTCCGGCCACCGTGGGCGAGTGGTTCCGGGACTTCAACTCCCGTATGAAGGAGCAAACCCACACCAAGATGGAGAAGACCAATAAGAAGTTGGAGGCCATGGAGAAGCGCAAGCTTAATTCCAACAACGGCTTCATCAAGAGACACTAGGGTCTTACTGTATATAGTACATGGTCAATAGATATTAAATTAAATTAAATCACCACCTCTAAACAAAAAGTACCTGCACTTAAAGAGACACCTTCACACTGTCGCCAGCACCATTTCCTTCTGGTTCCCTCATCCTATCTTGCTCTGAATTCCTTTGTGGTTCAGATTCCGAAATAAGCACCGAAGCAACGTCAGAATCCCCAAACAATACCTCGTATTGATCAATCAACTTCTCCAAAACATGGTTAAGTACACCAAAGTTATTAATGAGCGACTCCAAGTTACTGGCCTCCGTCAACGCCGGCCCAATCACCGTGGCCAAGTTGGAAGTGGTCATCTTATTGACAGCATTGTGCTTGACGATCTCGTGCAAATGCTTGATCAACGACTTCAAAGTATGGAAGTTGACCGAGGGAAGTTTGGCCATGGCTTGACGGTACGCGTGAGCATCTGCTTCGGAAAAGTCATCGCCGGTTTTCTTCAACGGCACCAACATTTCAATCACTTCATCGGTAAGAAGAGCATCGGGGAGTTCTCTAAAGTACAGCTTGACACAGCTGGTAAGAGCATGGACATTAACTCCTCGTTCGCTGAAGTTGATCTGGCCAGTTCGATCGATTTCCTGCTTGATGCTGTTGAGCTCGCTGATGGACGTACTGATCCGGTAAATCCCCACATCCTGGAGTCCCTCGGCTTCAATGGCCTGGTAAATCAACTGGAGGAATTTGGGGCTCTGGGCCTTGTCACGTGCACAGATGGCACTCAACGGGAGCCCGAACGTAGTATTGAGGCTCTGCACCTTATAGTTGATGGCACGTGAGTAGAACCAATGTCTATTGGCGTAGTCAAGAGCATTGAGCCAATCTTTAGTATCGGTTTCGCTGATGGTTTGGAAAAAGTACACCTCGTTTGTTTCTTCAGGGTCCACTTTAAATGAAAATGGGAAAAGGTACACCGGGAACGTCTTGGTGTTTTTGAGCTGCACCACGGCCACGGGTTTCTGTCTTGGGTCAGCCACCGATGCTGGGTCTGGAAGCTCATGATATGAAGCTACCCGTTCACTGGCCACGTTCAGGCTCCGTGACTTATTGAAAAGACCACTGATTTTGAACCGCGACGACGAGTTGGTTTTGTAGTTCATCGACTGCCGTCTTAAGCTGCTGGTGGATGTTTTCCGGACAATCTGCGTCTTGTGAACAGGAACCGCTTGGTTTTTCTGCTCCTTGCTTGCCCTCTTCTTGGCCTCGGCCTTGAGCAACACGTACTGGTCCCGGATCACGCCCCGGAAAAAGAGCTTATGGTTTTTTTCGCCCTGGTTAGGCCTTAAATGGGCCACGGCACTTAACGACTCATCGAGTTTAAGTAGAAACTCAAACTCCTTGGTTTCGTTATGGATATCTTCCGATTCGTCACTATCCTCGAGACTAAGTTCCTTGATGAGCTTAAAGATGAAGTACCTCTTGTTGAAGTTGATGTGGTGCCGGTGGAACGAAGGGCACTTGTTGATATCGATCAAGTTCTGGATGATCCACCCGAAACATGGGAGCAACGGCTCGTGCGGCATCAACAAGTCATCCGCGTCCAAGTATTTGGGCAATAAACCTTCCAAAAATTCACATGACTTGTTCACAGGACGTCCTGCTTCGGGGGTTTCCAAAGCACATGCGGCCTTGTACCAAAGATGATGGAAGGAGCGGCTCTCGGGGGATAAAATGGCAGCTCTAAGGGCCGATTCTATGCACGACGGAATCTCTGTTCCATAGCCTTCAAAAACAAACAGACTTTCGCCCATTTTAATCTTAGAGATCTTCACCATCAACAAAAGCGTCTTCATCCGGTCAAGACGCTCGTCCACCGAGATGTTCACATCACACAACTGCACCAACAAATAGGTCTTGAACTTGGTGTATAACCGGCAAAGTTTCCTGAAAACCAAGGGAAGTTTCCTAAGAACAGGATCTTTGGGGTCTGTATCGTAGAGCGTCTCAAGGAAAGTGAAGATATTCGAAACCTTCACAAACTCTTCGCTAACGTCCACGTCCTGCAGCTCGTAATTAAGCAACGAGTAGTTTTCATACAGGTTCTCCAAAGTCTTGAACACGGCAAACCAATTTTCCGAGGAGATACCCCGGTAAAACACGCTCAAAAGCTTATTGAACTTATTGAGGAACTTCTCGATTTTATGGATGTTCCGAGGGCTGGGCAAGTTCCGGTTCATGGGCACATCCCGCATGCTATTGCTGAACTTGAACTCGTGGATCAAGTAAGTATCGAACTTTAGACCTTCGATGGGACGGTACGTTTTCTTCACAAACAACTTCTTCAATCTCTTGTAAAAACTCACCAAGTTTTCAAATGCCTTGTTTAAGGAATGGTCGATTTTATTGGAGTTGTACCACTGGAGGATCTCGTTGCTGTAGAGCTTCAAGAGCTTGATCATGATATTCTTGTTCTTTAAGTTATTGGAGAAACTCTCAAAGTAGTTGTTGACAAGAATGATCAAGGCCTTTAAGATATTGACCTGGATTTTGAGGAGCAACTCGTAGTCCACTTCTCCCACATCGGAAAGATCAACTTGCTCATCCACTTCCCAATTGGGAAACACTCCAAATGTCGTTGCATCGTACGTTCCCTTGTTCACCAAGTAGTATTTCTTCATCACGGAAATCACTGCATTTCCAGAATGGATAAACCGATGCGCAAGCTTCTCAAGAAGATCCTTGGTGCTAATGAACGTGCTGTAGTTAAGCATGAATACATGCCTGTACTCGGTGAGATCGATGGGATGGCTTTTATCGAAATGCTTGGAGTCGATCAAAAGCAAATCCACCAACTTATCGATCGAGGCAAACTTGGGGATATACCTGCGGGCACGGACCGTTGCATCTGCTTGGGAATGGTTGGAGATCATGCCGAAACTGCGGTGTTTTTTGTCGGGAGAGGTTTCGTTTTCCTCGGCAATGGAGAAGTTCGTGAACTTATCGGAGTTCAAAATGTCATCCACATCAATTCCAAGCCCATCATCGTCTTCATGAGTGCCGGGCTCGCCCGAAACATTCAGGTCCGACTCGTGATCCGTGACAAAGTCATCAATACGGAGCACCAAATCGTTATCCACCACGATATTATGTCTCTCTTTGGTCTGGTCTGAAACAGAGCCTTCATTGGCTATCAAGCCATCATATTTCTGCAAATTGATCTTAAACCACGAGTTGTTGAATGCAGGAAGCCGGTCTTCTGCATCAATTTCATTGGTGGCCTTGGTGGGCAGCGCCGTATCATTAGTATCGCTCAAATCGGCCAAACTAAGCGAAGCGGCTGAACTCACAGACACTGAACTGCCGTTGTAGATGGAGAGCGTGTCTGTAGTAGGAGCCTTCAAGTAGTTTTCTGCAGGACAACACTCCGATGCCAACGAGTACTTCATGATGGTATCTAGGTTGATGGACTCGCAGTTGTACTCCAATAAACGGATAAGCTTTGCCTTCAAGCCCTTACTTTCGGAAGTGGAAATTTTCTCCACTAGCGAGCCGGAAGATTCTTGTCCATTGGACTGCAAATTAGGCGGAAGGCTATCGTCGTCCTTTTGAACGCCCAAGTAGAGCACCTGGTTGAGACTTTCGTTGGAGAAAATGAACCCCATGGAGTCGTATCTTCTGATGACATCTTGGTTGTAGCTGATGATCTCTGGAGAATTGTAGAGATTCTTCAAGTAATCGTTCCAGCGGTCAAATGAATAATTAATCTTCTTCCAGATGATATCCAACTCGGAGATATTGGTGGACTGCGTATTGTTGACCAAAAGATCCCCAAAATATGGAATCACAGCCTCTTTAGGGTAGATTTTTCCCAAGCCTCTTGGCGCCATGATATGATATGATTCCTTGGACCCAGCAACCTCTACCTCCGACCCGGACCCGGCAGAACCACCGAATGTCAACGACTCGTAGCTATTGGCAAGGTGCCTGCGATCGAGCTCGAATAAAACCGGAGCCCAATCGTTTTTCAAAAGTTTCACGTAGTTATCTGAAACATGGGCCCAGACATTCTTCAATCTGAGAATAGGTTGGGATAAGATCACCGACGAGATCCCAAGCCAAGAAGACATGTTTCCGGACTTATCCAAAAGACACCCCAAGTCGATCCATTTCTCCAAAATGCGGGCCCGTTGCTCGGCATACATATTGCTGGACTCACTGAACAAGTGATGAACCAATAATCGCGACAAGTAGTGGATATGCGTATCATTGTTGAAGATCAATGGGTTCTTCTTGTAGAAGTAATCACCTGGGGTGTTTTCGCAGATGGACGAGTAAAGAAGCAAGGACTTATCTCTGCTGGAGTTCCATTTTTCAAAGAACTGGGTATCGATTTCACCAATGGCCGTAGCAAGATCCACCAAATTCAAATCCCCCAAGAAAGTCGTACTCAGGAGCTCACCAAGTGGGTTGCTTTGCAGAAACGGCTCGGTAGACTTGACCAAATCAAGCAAAAGGTGTTGTTTTGCAAGCATGGAGGCCTTGAAATCAGCCAAAGAAGCAGCAGCTTCCGGAGACTTGGCTGAATCGATATTTTCCGACAACAACTCCAAGATCTTCAAGATTTCCGGGGCAATATCGGATTTCAACAAAAACCCACTAAAGTCTTGGTCAAGGTGGTGGAAAAACGCAATCACTCGTTGAGAGACATCAAGCGGCACGTCGCCAAACTCACCCTTGTACACTGCTTTCAAGAACATCAGCATGAGCTGCAACACATCAAGCATCTTGGGGAAAAGCGGGAACACCGAGATTAAGGTCTGCACGGGCGCAGCAAGCGAGGCGGCGTCGGCAAAAAGGAAGAAATGCACCAAACTCTCTGTGGAAGAGTGGGGAAGAAAAGTATTGGAGGGGAAATCAAAATTGAGGCTGGGATGGGGCACCAGAGGCTCATGGTAGGTGATGGCCAACTGCAGGTCTGAACCTCGGAACAAGGAGGACTTGGCCCCGGAGTCGGCCGTAAGCGGAGGGTCCTGGAGAGGCATCGTGGAGATGCTGGAGTGTGTAGAGGCCTGGTCAGGGGCCCTTAAGGACCTTGGGGGCTCGAAGTCGGCGTCGAGCGGGGATTCCGGCGGAATGGAGTCAGTTCCCAGGATGCTTCGGGAGCCGATCATAGTGTTCAGGTCGGACATATTGGGAAACGACGAGTCAGCCGAGGAAAGCAAGGCCCCCGGGGCCTTTGCGGAGACGCGAAGCAGACGGACGCCCAATTGCGGAGGAGGCCGGTGGATGTACAAGAAGGAGCCTCTTAATTCCACGCGGTAAAGCTGGAGATTCAGTTCTTGGAAGTCGTGGGCGGGCGAGGAGTTCAAAATGCCGTTGATCCATGCATGGCGGACGATATCGGAGTCGTAATTGGGGAGAATCAAAGCCCGGACGGCCAGGGAGCGTTGGGCCGAGTCTGATTCCGAGATATCTAGAAGTGAATCTGGCGCCTTAGACTTGGAAATGGTAGAAATGGAGCGTCTTTTCGACGACTTGCTCCAGATTTTCCTCATATCAGATTAGACGACGGACGGACAGACGGACTGGACGGACGGACAGTACGGCAGACAGACGGACTGAAGATCGGTGGATAGCAGATAAAGGACAGCAGCGATAGCAGACAAAGGACAAAAGAACGGGAATACCGTGGACAGCAGACAGTGGACAGTGGACAGTGGACAGTGGACAGCAGATAGTGGACAGTAAAGTGTAGTGGAATATGGCCAGGGTCTGGGGCTGAGTCCGGACGGTGGCTGAGTGGAGAGAATCTGTGGGCGCAGTTTGAAAGCGGAAGAAATAACAGGAGCCAAAAGTACCAGCCAAACGTATCGATTAAAGACGGAAACCGGAAAACGGAGGAACAATTCTTAGAAGTAGAAGCAGTAGAAACAGCAAAAGTTGAATGGAAGTGGCACGAAAAAAAAAAAATATACGGGCGGTGGGGGCAGCACAAGCACAGTAGAAATTAGCCGATTGTTTTGTTGGAATTTGAAGATTCTCGCTCGTTTTTTTTTTTTTCGGTTAAGCTATCGTCAGTATGGCACTTTTTGTATATGACGCTGGCACGCGANTTAAAAAAAAAAAAAAAAAAACACGTGGATATTTTGGAACGCCATAGGCGATTTATACTGGGATATAAGGAAAGCCCATAGAAGTGGCACAAAATGGGAACAAATGAGTCGGAAATGGTTAATAGTGATTTGGAGAAAAGTGGCAGTGGAGAGTGGAATTTAGTGTGTAGGATTTATGGCATGTTTTTAGAAGAGGACAGATTGGACAGAAAGACAGAAAGACAGAGTAGGTATTAGACAGATTAGACAAATTAGACAGAGTAGACAGAGTAGGCATTAGACAAATTAGACAAATTAGACAAATTAGACACATTAGACAGAAAGACAGAAAGGAGACAGAGAGAGTAGACACAGTAGGCTGTACAGAGAATCAGTAGACAAAAGATTAGACAGAGTAGACAGAAAGATTAGACAATAAGATTAGACGAAAAGTGTAGACAAAAAAATTAGTAGAAAATGTATGGAGTTCATGGAGTTGGTGGTTCGTGGGGTGGCCTCATTTTATGCAGGCCTGGCGTGGGCCTCTATTTCTTTAGAGCATTTCTGAAGTGTGGTGAGTCCCGTTGGGGTGAGGGTCCAGTACTAAACTTCACTGGATACAGGACAAGGGACACCGAGTGTGACTTGGCCGCGGAGAATGCCTGCACATAGACGAGAATAGCGTAAATTCCAACCAATCAGAGCGAGTCAAAGTTTCTACACGACTAAAAAAAAAAGAAAACTTGAAAAGTTAAAGTTTAATTCAGTCATTCAGTCGTTTTTAGTCAAATCAGTCGATTTTAATTCAGTTTTTGTTCAGTTCAAATTTGAAACATTTTTGGTTTTGTTCAAGGTTCTGGGGTGGCTTCTGGAGTAAGCGAGCGCAGAAGGGGCATTTAGGCCGGGGTGCTGCGTGCGGCTACCGGGGATGTTCTTGCGGACGACGACGGGCTGGGTGCAGGGATGGAACGACCGGGTGCAGGGATGGAACGACCGGGTGCAGGGATGGAACGACTGGGTGCAGGCGTGAAACACTCTCTATACAGTCTTGGTGCTTTTCCCAGCTTCCACTTGCCAATTTGATTGACCCAAAGCTCCAAATCTTCTCTGCTCGCATATGCATGCGTGTATCGAATCTTCCCCTTTTGGCCGCACGCGGCGGAGCTCCTGCTTCGCGAATTCTCTCGTTTTTTTCGTCCTCCTCGATTTCTTTTTTTTTTCGTTACTTATTTTTTTTTTTTTTTTCTTTTCTTTTTTCGTTTCGACTTCTTTTACACGGCAACGCAAAGACCCGCCTCACGTGGCTTGAACCTGCGTTTCCCCTTGGTTTTCGCATGTACCTTTTCGCCTGTCCACCGCACCTTCCTAAGCCGGCCTCTCGTCTATTCGTCTATTCCATTTGTCTTTCCATTTGTCTTTCCATTTGTCTTTCCATTTGTCTTTCCATTGTTTATTTTTAATTCTATTTATAGTGTTTGTCTATTAGACTATTTGAGTATCTGTCTATTTGTCTATTTGACTATTTGTCTCTCTATTTGTCCCTTGATCTGTCTATTCGTCTATTTTCATTTCTTTTTATTCTGTCTAATTCTATTTGTCTAATTCTAATTCTCTTTCTATCTATAGTTTTATCTGTCTAATTCTATTTGTCTATTCTATTGTCTATTTCTAATTTTAACTTTAACTCTAATTCTAATTCTATCTCTATTTGTCTTTTACTTTTCGTCTATTACTATTCGTCTAAAACTATTTGTCTATTTTGATTGTCTATTTCAATTTGGCCTTTTGGGCTTTTGTCTAATTGTCTACTTGGCTGTTTTCCATCTGTACCTCTATTTGTCTTTTCTATTTCTACTTCCCTCTTTGTCTATCTGTCTCTATATTTGTCTATTTGTCTGTTTTAAGTTTCCATTTGTCTAATGTCCTTTTTTCATGTTTGTCTATCTGTCTACCTGTCTTCTCTATCTCTACTTATTCTGTCTACCTGTCTATTCCTCTTTATTCTGTCTATTTATCTATTTTCGATCAGTCTATTAGTCTAATTGTCTACATGTCTACCTATCTACCTGTCTACCTGTCTAATTGTCTACCTGTCTACCTGTCTATCTGTATTTGTCTATTTTCAGTTTGTCCATTTGACTATCTATCGGCCTGTCTGCTTGTCTATTTCTTTCTATTCTGTCTACTTATCTATCTCAATTTGTCTATTTATTATGTCTATTTGTCCATCTGTCTATTTGACTACTTGGCCATTTGTCTATTTGTCTACCTATGTACCTGTCTGTCTCTCTATTTGTCTATTTGTCTATTTGTCTATTTGTCTATTTCTATCTCTTCTGTCTATTGCTTTTTACTCTACGTGTCTATTTGTCTATTTGGCCATCTGCCAACCTGTCTAGTTCGATTCATTCTGTCTATTTCTGTCTATTTGCATTTGTATGCCTGTCTATTTACACTGTCTATTTCTCTATTTGAATTTGTCTAATCTGTCCATTTCTGTCTATTTCTCTATTTGAATTTGTCTAATCTGTCCATTTCTGTCTATTTCTCTATTTGAATTTGTCTAATCTGTCCATTACTGTCTATTTCTCTATTTGAATTTGTCTAATCTGTCCATTTCTGTCTATTTCTCTATTTGAATTTGTCTAATCTGTCCATTTCTGTCTATTTCTCTATTTGAATTTGTCTAATCTGTCCATTACTGTCTATTTCTCTATTTGAATTTGTCTAATCTGTCCATTTCTGTCTATTTCTCTATTTGAATTTGTCTAATCTGTCCATTTCTGTCTATTTCTCTATTTGAATTTGTCTAATCTGTCCATTACTGTCTATTTCTCTATTTGAATTTGTCTAATCTGTCCATTTCTGTCTATTTCTCTATTTGAATTTGTCTAATCTGTCCATTTCTGTCTATTTCTCTATTTGAATTTGTCTAATCTGTCCATTTCTGTCTATTCTGTCTAAATGTCTACATCGTGTCTATTAGACTATGCACCGCCCATTGATGCTGCTACGTCTGGAACCATGGCCAGTCACGTGCCATCCTCGCACGTGACATTCTCTCCTTTCAAACCCTTGAAACCGCCCCTTCCCTGTACTCCTCTTTTTCCTACTCCACTTTTTTGTCCCCCACTTTTTTCTCTCCCTTTTTCTACCCCCAGTTTTCTCCCCCTTTTCTCCCACTTGTCCTCCACTTTTCTCCCACTTGTCCTCCACTTTTCTCCCACTTTTTTATATCTCAGTTATCACGTGATCTGGCTAACCGGCCGTGGTGTTCCGCGCTCGATTGCTGCAAAATGCCGTGCTCCGCCAAACCCATTTTGACCCCGTCCTCTGACATTCTCGGTATAGATCTACCAAAAGTTTTCCATTCTTCCGGCCCGTATAGCTGATTGTTTACTTGTATACACTCCTAGGCTCTAATATACAGGACACGTCAATATCACTACTGCGGACTATTCCTCTCCACATTCTCCCACACTCACCATCTCCCATACTCACCATACGCTTAGTCAAAGATACTAGACTCTGTTCGATTTGTTTATGGTTTTTTTACTGTGTCCTGCATATAGTCATGCCACCAATAACTCCGTCGTTGAAGCTGGTCAACAACCACAAACTTATGAAAAAAAGGTTCCAGTAGATACGAGAGGGCTATTTTCTTATCATGTAGTATAGTAATAGAATATAGTAGTATAGTTGTATTACTAGAGTACTGTATAGAGTAGTGTATAGTGATATAGTTGTTTAAACCCCTAGTTGTATATTTCCTATGGGTATAGATTTTTTGGTTATAAAATCACTGAGTGAATTCGAGTACTGCATATAGGTGAATTGCGGAAGACTTCAGATTAGTAAACTGATTTGGTATCAATCCATGGTTTTAATATATTGATTTATTTGTGTGAGTGTGCAGGAGCGAGAAGTGAGAAGTGAGACGATATGCAGGAATGCTGACTAATATGCCGGAGTGAGAGGATTGTCTTGTATTACATGGAGCAGGCTAGTATTACAACGAGCAGGTAAAACATTTAATCTTGAGAACGATCTAGTCATTGACAGTAGTACGCGGCGTCACGTGACCATGACCGGTACAGCTAAAAGGGGCTAGTGTGGAGAAGGAACAGAGTGTGGTAAACCAGAAAAACTGTTCTATCCTGTATACAGCTCGCGAATCTCTCCAGACTCTACACTACACTCAAGAGTCAGAAAAGTTTGGGTTACGCAACGTTGAAAAGATGGACAGGGAAAAGGCTTCAACGAAAGATGGAAAAGCCTAGAGAAAAAGCCTGTATTTTTGAATAATTGCGCATTTCAAAAAATAAAATAAAATAAAATAAAAGATGTCGAAAAAAAAGCTAATCTATTTGATTACGTTTCCACTGGCATTCATGTTTTTTCCCACGCGCGTCTAAGTTTCTTTTAACCTTTTAATGCATAGACCTTGCGAGGCTTTTCTTACGGAGTTTTTCTTACGGAGTTTTTCTTACGGAGTTTTTCTTACGGAGTTTTTCCCACGGAGTTTTTCGCTGTCCATCAGTTTTTTCCGCCCAAATTCGTACCAAGTTTATAGCTAGAAATATCCACAAATATATATATACATTGAGTGGTATACTAATCTAGAAGTCCAACACTGACCTCAACACTGACCTCAACACTGACCCCAAAACACGGAAAAGCTACAGAATAAATGGGTCATTCACAGATGATTCAATTGCTTTTTTTTCTTGGAGTTCCTAGTCCACCATCTACTGATTTATTCTACAGTATATAGACTTTTTGTTGAGCATGTACTGCATACGGGTGTGACTGCATATAAGAAAGATCCAGATGAACAGGTCTTGGTCGTTTACATCCACGAGCTGCCAAAACCACCGGATAAGTGTCCCCAAGAAGATATGGGTCGACTACATAATGATGAGGTCCGCTCCTAAATTTTATGCGTATCGAATTAGCTCAGTTAAGGGAGTAATAGCGATTTCCTAGTATTAATCTACAGACACACCAAAAAAAAAAATTGAAATGGTAACTAAAATGCTACGCTGAAAAATATGTTAAAAATGATTCCATAAAAGCTTCATCTTATGAACTAAGCGTAGGGGGGGGGTTAAAGTTGAACAAGCAGTCTTGGGCTTTCTGCTTTTCTGCAGGACCGCAGATATTCGCATCTCAGTTCTTCTCCACTTTTCAATCAACTACATGTGGAGACCGTTCAGCACGTGGAGATCGTTCAGCATATGGAGGACGATTGTCCGGAACAACAGTACGGAGTCAATCAACTATGCACACCGCAAAGAACTCATAACCGCCAACCCCCGGTCGTTTTACCCCACCATTGGCCAATTACGTCACGGGATTCCCATAGTCAGAATCCCCAAGTTCATCGAGGCGTTCCAAAACACGGATTTTTCTGTGTTGGATAATCGGACATCACCGGAAAAATTCCAGCTTGAAGGCAAAGTTCGGTCTATTCGGAAATCCGGAAAGGGCCTTTGTTTCATCGACCTTGTGCAGGATAACATGAAGGTGCAGATCTACACGTCCAACAAACTCCTTAACGTGGCCAAAGATGAGTTTGCAAATACCCTAGCGTTTATTCGGAAGGGGGATCACGTCACGTGCGTTGGCCATGCTTATAGAACTAATACGGGGGAATTATCTCTCCAGGCGACGCGCTATGTGCAGGTCGCCAGTCCTTGTCTCGAATCCACCACTGTTCCGAACAAGTTACGGACCCGGAAAGCCATCAATAGTAACCGGATAATGGACTACTTGGTGGATACGGAGCTGCGCCAAAAAATCATGGTGCGGTCCCGAATTATTCAGTCCATAAGAGGTTTTTTGGTGGATGCTGGATTCTTGGAGGTCCAAACGCCCATTCTTTCGGGAAAAGGGACCGGGGCTAATGCCGAGCCGTTCGAGACGGTGCTGAGGTTTTTTCCTAGGAAATTGGACGATTCTGTGACGTCTGTATCTTCAGAAAATGTCCCTAAAGCCGAGGTTGAAAGAAGTGAAGGTGAAAATGGCGAAGAACTCGCCCTAAAAAGTGCCGAAACGAACCAAAATCGTCTCTATGATCAGGGATCCAAAAATGAACCTCTCCAGCTCCGTGTGGCGCCCGAACTCTGGCTTAAAAAGTTGGTCATTGGAGGGTTCGATAAAGTGTTTGAAATCGGGCCCAATTTCCGGAACGAAGGCATCGATTCCACGCATAACCCCGAGTTTTTGACATGTGAGTTCTACAGAAGCTTCACTAGCCTTGAACAACTCATGGCGATTACAGAGGCCATGTTTAAGCACATTTACGAGGACTTGTGTTCTGTGCAGGACACTCATCTGATACTTCAAGGACAACTCCCCCAACTCAGTAAATTGGGTAAACTGGCTTTCCAGCGGTACGAGTTTATACCTACAATTGAGGAGAAAACAGGAGTGCCATTTCCGGCGGTTTTGGACGTGGATTCCCTTGTGGAATACTATGGAAAGATTGGAATAGCAGTTCCTGCACAGAAGAACCCGGCTAATCTCCTCGACCATCTTTCAGGCACTTTCCTTGAAACCATGTCGATTTCACAGCCAAACACCCCCATCTTCATCTATAACCAGCCGTCACTCATGTCGCCATTGGCCAAGTCTACGACCATCAAATACGGTCTGGAGCTGGAAAGAGAGTACGAGATTTCACTACGGTTCGAGCTTTTCATCAATGGAAAAGAGTACGTCAACTCGTACGAAGAAGAAAACTCGCCATTTGACCAAAAAGAAAAATTCTTGCTTCAACAAAAAAATAAAACGGAATTTGGAGACTTGGAAAGCGTTGTTCCCGATTGGCACTATGTGCAGGCCATGCAATATGGTCTCCCACCCACCGGTGGCTGGGGCTGCGGCATTGACCGCTTGGCCATGTTATATACAGGTGCCACCCGTATAGAAGAAGTTCTTTCCTTTGGAACTCTAAAAGATGTGATCAGGCAGTGAAATTTCTCTACCTAGAAAATTTAAAGATGAGGATTTTAAGAATTTTGAAGAGGAAATGGAATTTGTTGGGATGTCCAAGCCTTGTCCTGTGTGCAGGACAACCATTAGAGTATATAGTAAAAACCATAAGATAGACCATAATTTATGAGTGACAAGCACCTCTTAACTGTGTATTTTTCAAGGGTCAAGCCTTTGGAGATTATTGGGTTAAGAATGGGTGGGTAGTGGGACATTGTGGTGTATATGCAGGATCGCACCGTCACCTGCAAATGACTGCGAATGACCAAGGTCACCCTCTTTTAAATGGTTAATGAGGTAGGCAGGTTTGGTATTATTGGCTACTTTTTTTCCATATAAAAATGATCCCATTTCTTATATTTCCTTCCTCTTGTTTCCTTTTTTTTTTATCTAGAATTACTCTCATTAGAATTAATAGATTCAACGTTTAAGTCAGCACTAATAATCTATTTATACCAGTTCTACCTAATACTTTCCATAAACCATTATTTGATAATTCATAAGAATCACCCTCAAATACCAATCCAGGTTTTTAAAGGTTTTAATAATTGATCGAATAAATACGTTGATAGAGATCATGGCAAGCTAAGATCATTGGTGAAGTGCATATATGCAGTATCCATAAATATATTGTAATAACCTTAACTATAAGAACCTAAGAAACCATAATTAGCTAATACTCATTCAATTACGTTCATGGATAAATACAGAAGTATATATATTAGATCCAGGATTTCAGAAAGAAACCCTTTGGGTACTGGAAGAACCTGGGGAATATCTCTAAAGGTTAATTCTCTCTCGAGTCAATACTCATTCCCCGGGCAAGAATCCGTAGAGTCTCATGGTTGATACATCTTTGCTGAAGAACCCATCCAACAAAATCATCTTCGTCAATTGCTGGAAGATCTCCTGTATATAAAACCGTCAACCAGTGAATTAATTGTTACAGACTGCTTCACTAATGGATGAGGTAATCGTAATAAATTAACTGTTTAATGTACCGTCAGAGATTCAAATATATATCTGGGTTTAAACGTCAATAAATTAAGACTTGGATTTCTGTCTTCTCTATGGACGACGATATCTGCAACAATTGGCCCAAGAACATCAAAAGGTGGTCGTTGTACTTGGCCAGAAAACTAGACCCATTCAAGTTCTTGCAAACAGAAAGAAGAAACTCAACGTAGTCCACCAACTTACGCTGCCTAGATATGGTAAGAGAAACATCCGTTTCGGTTTCTTCCGGTTCGTTTTCCTGATACTCATTTCACATGTATTTTCCCCATCCCCAAAACGAAAATAACGTATGGGTGAACTGCTCATAGAAGTGCGTAGAGTAACACCATAATGTGCACAGCAAAACGATGGCTTGCATGCAGGTTTTCCCAGTGAGAGTCTTGAAATTAGGCCCCCGTTTCGCATGCATATTTTGCTGATAATGGAGGAAACCAAATTAGAAAAGGTTTCGGTGGAGTATAACTTCCCAACGACCTCGGTCTCGAGGGGATCTCCAGACTTCTTCAAAAAAACGGGTGCGCACATCTATTCTCATATACGAACTGCGACCTTGAACCAGTTACTCCATCAGGATTGTTGCCTGCCACATAAATAAATTTAATTTTACCCACTCGTTAATTCTGAGGTACATTTTAGTAAAGTTTAGTAGTAGATGCAGTATATATATATATATTTATATTTGATAGCTAGGACACACAGCTTTAACTATTCTATGACTAGTATACTAATATCTGGACCGAACCAAAATGTATTTTTTAAAGGTTTGTGGTTATGCTGGGGGCTTAATCTTCAATGACCCAAACCCCATTCTTCTTCACCGCGATCACCTTCACCACAGGAAAAATCCCACCCCAAACCACCGTCGCCAAGAGCAGCTCCATAGCGGGGAATCACACAACATTCTCGTTTGGTGGAGGTTATGGTCTTGGGCCCGTATGGGTGACCCAAAGGCTTGTAGTAGGTGATGAGATGCAGCTCTTGGCAATTTTGGCCAACTGTTTGCCCGTCACCTCCACTAGCTGCCCTCCTTGAGGTTTTACCCAAGACTCTGAGAGTGAGAAATAACGTTTTCGTGAGAAATTACGTTTTCGTGAGAAATTACGTTTTCGTCACTTCCACATCATCTAGACTTTCAAAAGCTGGTGAAATGATATAATCAGCCTCCGCCTTGAAAATTAGCACATCGTTGTGCAAGGTCTCGAACTTCAACGCATCCCAGATCGAGACCCAGTACTGCTCCACAGCGGAGAGTGGACGCCGAGTACTGCACGATACACTCTTCAAAACACTGCAAAGTATCGTTTCGGCCTGAAGGTTTGTAGAGGTGAGTTTTTTTTCATAAAAAAAAAAAGAGCCGGAAAACCGTCCTGAGCAAATTGCGATTTCGAGGCTATAGTGTTTCTCAAGTGAGTCGTCAAGGAACAGCGGTGCTGGTGCACCGGCACTCGGAAGAGTCTCACCAATATTTCCATCTGTGTGATTTGCTTGAAAGATTTTGGGTGTTGAAAAGACAAGAGAATCGTCACGGTTTATTCTAAGGCTAAGGCTTGAAGCCTCACTTAACAAAGCTGGTTCAATTTTCACTGAAGACGTACCCGAAGACAGTCGCGGACTGGAAATGGGAGAGACTGTGGGATATCGACTGAAGCTTTTGAAACCTATTTGACTGTTCCGAATTTCACTGTCTTAACTGGCTTGGTTTTATTGGTCTCTGGATTGGTTTTATTGGTCTCTGGCTTGGTTTTATTGGTCTCTGGCTTGGCTTTATTGGTAACTCGGACTCTGGCATCCGCGAACCGGAACAGCTTTTTGCCGCTTTTTGGTGCAGTAAATTGGGAATCTGAGAGGCCTCCAACTTGATTCAGGGTCCTAAAGCACTTTTTTTCGGGTGAGAACGGGTGACTTGACTTGCTTAGAACGTCTATTTTCAAAGGCTTTCAGGTGATCAAGTTCATTGTCGAGCTTAACACCGAACTCCGATCACCTAATAAAAGCTGGTATGACCCAATCAGATCAAAGAGCTTACGATCGTGACTGGTCCCTTTAATAACCCATATTTGGAAACTTGGCTCAGCTCAAAATCTCAACCACTCAAGAAGTTGTTGAATTACTGGAACCATCAACGAAAGGACCAACTTTGATTCCGTTAAGCTAATGTTAAATTCGGTAACTTCAATTGATGTATATATATTAATGGTGATCATATTGATATTGGTTTACTTATATATTGACTAGCTGCTAATATACTTAAAAATTNAAGCAAAAATCATACATATTGCTAATGTTAAATTAGGTAATTTTAATTGATGTATATATATTAATGGTGATCATATTGATATTGGTTTATTTATATATTGACTAGCTGTTAATATACTTAAAAATAATATTAAATGAGTTAATGTATATTGTATTATATATATATAAAATGAGATATCATAAGTTATAATAGATAATATTATATAACCAAAATATAATAATCCACTATATGCCAATATATTTTTAATATTTATTTGATATAATGGTTTATATGAACCTATAAATAAAGATAAGTAAAAAAAGATTATAAATATATGATAATTAACAAATATAACATTTGTAAATATTCAAGAAGAAATTGATATTTTAGCTACTAGTTTCTCCTCTTGCTAGGGTCAATTCGGCTTCATCTTTATTTATAGTGCCAGACATGGAAATGCCCTGATGTTCAAGTTTCTGGTCCCACGTCTTTTGACAGAACACCAACTCCTACTGTTGTGCTATATACTAGCACAGTATAGTAGAAAGTGTGGTAGTGTGGCGATTGAGTAGTGTCTCTAAAGGGTAATTTTTCCGTTAAACAAGTCCATTTATGATCTCTAAAGGGTAGTTTGAATTCTGACAAAGTTCAAATTTTGACGAAATCCACATTCTGGGCTGTTGTGCATATTCATTCTAGTCTGTATTTTTTACAGTGCTAGCCTGGAGTGTTTTCAAGAAATGCTACTGAAGCGACAATCTCTCGTTGCCAAAGATCCCTTGCCGGCTTTCTCGTTCCTTCCAGGTCACGTCTGGCTGGCTCTTGAGACTTATGGCTCTCTTTAGACTTATGGCCTTCTTGACTACCATGGCCATAAAACCACAGAAGGTGGAATTAAGCTGAGTCCTGCACAGAAGGTGGGATCAAGCAGAGTCCACCAAACAAAGTAAGGGAAATGACAAGAGCTTCAGTCAAAGCTTCAGTCAGAGTTCAGGAAGTTAGAGCTCCAGTCAGCGTTCAGGAGGTTGAAGAAGTCAAAATTCCAGTCAAAATTCCAGTCAGAACCCCAGAGATCAGAGCCCCAGAAGTCAAAGTCCTAGTCTTTAAAGATGCTGTTTCAAAGTCCCAGTTGAGGATCAAGGCAGCAGGCGCGCAAATTACCCAATCCCAATACGGGGACGTGGTGACAATTATATATAACGATATCTTAGGGTGTACTGGTCTTGTAATTGGAATGAATACAATTTAAATACCTTAACGAGGAACAATTAGAGGGCAAGTCTGGTGCCAGCAGCCGCGGTAATTCCAGCTCCAACCCTTTTTATCAAATTTTTGCAGTTAAAAAGCTCGTTGTTGAAGTTTGGCGATAACTATTAATTTAGTTATTGCCACCTCCTTCGGGAGGTGTTACTTTGAGTAAATGAAAGTGTTCAAAGCAGGCAACGAGTTTAGTATCCAGTCCTCTAGTTTAGTATCCAGTCCTCTAGTCCTCCAGTCTGTCTACTCTCTGAAACTGTCTAGTCTGTCTAATTTGTCTAGTCTGTCTAATTTGTCTAGTCAGTCTAATTTGTCTAGTCTCTAGTCTCTAGTCTCTATTCTGTCCAGTCTGTAATAGTCTTTCCATTCTGTCCTGGCTAGTTAGAAAAGCATCACATAGAGTCCTTGGGCAGATCACGTTCCAAAAGCTCCAGTCCCAAAGCTCCAGTCCGAAAGCTCCGTTCAAGAAGCAGTTTTTTTGAAATTAGTCTCTACCAAGCTGGCACTGAGGCCAAACCACAGCTATAAAGGTCTCGGATAAAGTTGAAGCGGTGGTCAATCAAAGCAGAAGTGGTTCCAGAGCATTTGGTCTTTGAAAAGAATGCTAGTGTTGAAGATGCTATCATTGCTGAAGAAGCTGAGGTAATCGACGCTAAAAAAAAGCTAGAAAAGAGATTCCAAAGCTTTGATAACCTTTAATTCCGGGAAAGGCCAATCAGGAATTGCCAGCCGCAAAGTAGATCTTTTTAAAAGAGCCACCAAGGAAAATGAGGTCCGTTAAATGAGTCGATTGTTGGTTTCTAAAGAGTAATTTCCGTTAAATTATTCCATTGAGTGTCTCATAAGGGTAACTTCCGTTGGATGAGTCCATTGAACGTCTTTAAAAGGTAATTTACGTTAAACAAGTCCATTGATGATCTCTAAAGGGTAATATTTGCGGTAATATTTGCGCTGGATGGGTGACACGCTGCAGGAGGTGCATGACACCGGGACGTTTTTCTATAAATACCGGTTTATCCCCCCCTGAAATTTCCATTCCCAGTTAAATTATGAAAGTCATTTCTTTAACCCTAGCCTTCCTGATCGTTTCCACTGCAAATGCATTCTATGGCCAAATCTATGCCGACGTCAATGGGTTCAAGGAGCCGGTCAGCACCATGAATCTCGGAAAGTTCCAGCTTCTTGTTGTTGGTAACCGGGCCATTCCTTCTCCCAACCGCTTTGTGTTTGAAAATGACCTCATCACCGATGTAAACAACGTCTCCAATCAATCCCTTGGCCTATACAATACTTACCTAGCGTTTGGCCAGAAGAAACCACCGATGCATATTGTTAGTGTGGAATTGGACGAAACCTCCAAGGTATTATTTGATTCGATTCAGCCCCATTTTTGCAAATGGCCTTCCCGGAAGTTACTGGGTTATTTGGCCGATGGAGACTATTCCTCGAGGTTTGCGAAATGCGCACCGGTGGATCTCTACTTTTATTCCAGTGAAAATGCCACCCATCCCGAAATTTTATTGAGTTAAGGGCCAAAAGCGTTTCTGTATGGTTTTTGGAGGATTCTACCTTTTTTTCCTGTTGTCTATGGTCATTCCTAGAAATTTTGGTATTTCTAGATCTTTCATATCCAAGACACTAAAAAACATTACCTCTTTTACTGATGATTTTTCTGGCCCAAAACTTAAAAAAATAGTTGAGAAATTTAAATTTGAGATTAAGACGTTGAATTTATTAAGAATTTATTTATAGGGTACTTTTTGAAAAAATTCCGGGTGGTTTGTCTAAGCTAGGAATTGAAATCTGTTGTTTCAGTAGAATTAATGTCTTATTTTAACAAGTATCGTTGTAATACACAGCACTACGCTGAGAATGACACGACTGAATTTAAGAGCGGGGAAAAACGGGTTGGTTTTTTTCCTAAAAAGGTAATCCGATTGGACAGATCTGTACAGAATTAGACTTTTGACAAAGTGCTACTCACCACACCACCACACTATAATTTACTAGGTCTAGATAAGACAAGATTTCTTAGCTAAATGTATAGTTAACTTTCCAGATCCTAAATTATGACCAACTTCTTTTGATAATTCTTGGAGTACACATTTGTTTCTGAGAGGATCTCTGGGAACCAAAAGTCACGTGACTATGTCGATGACTAGACCCCCAAAGATATGAAAAACTAATATCCCTTAAAAAAAGAACTTTTCTTTTCCCCTCTTTAGTTTAATTTTAAATCCCGAAATTAAGCTTTTTATGAAAAGTGAAAATTTCGATATTTGGGACTATTTCAAGTTTTCTACACCAAATTCATTCACCGCGTTTTCCTTAAGTATACGTCTACAGTGTAAAGAGCCAGAACTGGTTCCTTTTCACGTCCGAAACTTTTTTTGAAAAATAGACGATTCCTTAAGCACCAGAAAATTTCCAGAAATCTTTTATTCTAATTTTACGTCTTTCTAGATGAAATCAACTCCATTTTCCTTTGGTTCTGTTTTCAGTAACGAAGAAATGGTCCTTTGAAACTGTCTTTAAACTTCAAATCTCAATATTATCTTCCTTTTTAAACGTATTAGACATATTGATAATTTATAGCTTCCAATTTGGGGTTCTTATGTACGTGTCTTGTTTCTAAACTAGATGCAGGAGCATGCAGCAGTGTACGAGACAAGGCTAGTGTTTGGGCCACACATCGGATGAAATCAGCTGAAACTTTTATAGCGTCTTTGAATCATCTTTATGACTTTACTGTTCAAGTTTGAGATGGCGGCCATTCCTGGAACCCGAGAAACTGACCCCAAGCTGACCTGCACATAAAAAGAATCCTGCAGGTAAGCGAGTAATGGGCATTCTTCCATTCCCAAACGCATTCCCTCTATCTTTCCAGTAGATAGCCCTTTAGATATTTAATAGGCCAAAAAGAAGGTTTTTATGTAGAGTACAAATTTTGATTTTCGGGATTTCTTCAAGTTTTCTTCACCAAATCTATCCGCATTTTCGATTTAAATGTAGGCCAATTTTAAAAAAAACTAGATTAGCTTCCTCTTCTATTTCTAAAATTTATCTAAAAAATTTAAAACCTTTTGTTTTAAGCACCTCAAAATCTCCAAAAATCTCTTTCTATTGAATCCTCGTCTTTACAAAATCATCTAACTCAGAGTGAGTTTTTTCTTCTAATTTCTCATTTTAGTATCGAAGAAATCGTCCTTTGAAAACCCGTTTTTAAACTTAATCTCATGATTTTATCGTCCACATTCAAAACAAATAACTGATCGGGATGTTTAAGAATTATCAAAAGGAATTCGTGAATCTACACTTTCTCAATTGGGGAAATAATTTTTGTTCCACCTTTTTTCTAAGAATCACTTCCAAAAAAAATCAAGTTTTTGACTGGTTTTTTGGCCGAAAACCCTGTGATTTGGTAAATACTCCATCGAGGCTTTTATGCAGGAAGAAAAAGGGACCTACTCGAACTATTCAGTCGAAATACGTTGTTTTGGTTTAGGGACAACAATCTGATCTCACCACTAAGCTACGAGCACAACCCTAAGATTCTCGCTTCACCAAGCACTTCTTTTTCTCTCCACCAACCAAACCGCTTAGTTATAGTTTCACTGTAGTGACTACTTACCCAGATGATACTTGAGATAATCTTGAAGATTCTGATGATTTCGGTGATTCACCAGATCCTAAAGTTTCCCCAGACCCTAAAGTTCCTGGACGTTTAGGTTTGGTCTGAAATTTCCCGTGTCATGTATTCTTGGTCTTTTTTTGGGGGGATTTTTCTCTCACTTATGGGGCTTGCCGGGGCTAAAAGCGGTGGCGGCCAAAGCAAAGATCGACTTGGCCATCGACGCATTTCCACCAAATTTTGGGGAACGTTTAGGTTTTGGAGGGGTTCTAGATTCTCATGAATGTATGCATTTTGTTTAAATTGAATTGACTTTCAGATACGGGGCTGAAAAAAAAAAAAAAAGAAAGAAAAAGAAAAATTATAACAAGTTAAACTAAATCAAATCTTAGGTGATGGAAATCCTGGGGTTTTGTTTTGGTTAGATCATAGGTATTGTATAGGTATTGTATTAGTATTAGTATTAGTATTATTAGTATAAAGACTGGTTGGTATTGGACTAATATAAATTGAATATTTTAAAAGCCGGTATTGCTGTGACTATTTCTAAAAAGTGCTATTGTGTTTTTCCCCAGTTTGGGTGGCACGGATCTGGTGGAACCTGTTCCCGTTTTGGCGCACTTTGAGTGTACTCCCTGAATAATGCCTAAATATATTTTTTTTTTATTTTTTTTTAATACTACTAAAACATTTCACTGTTACTATTTACGGATCACCTGAGAAAGGGCCAACAAAAGCGGCCAACAAATGCTGCCAGCCAAACCTACGTTGCTTTAAGTTCCAGGGTGTGCCAGTAATTAAGCATGAATTGGTGCGACTGCAAATGCCGCGCACGTGACCACATTGTGGTTTCCTCCCCACACTTCAGCCTGACCACTTTGCGAAAACAAAAACACTTTTATGAATAGAAATTGGAGTTTCATAAAATTCGAAAAGTTAGGTATTCATCAGACCCAAGAAATTCGAGATTTGGGTGCAAAACGTCGTGACAATTACACGTATACCTGAAAATACATTCGATTTCCCGGGAATTTTGCCCACTTCTTTTTCCAATTTATCTTTCTAATTCCCATAACGACGCATTTGATCAAATATCTTCCCGACATTCCCCGGAATCACTCTGATTTGATACAAAGAAAAGGTCCAGGTACGCACTTTTCGGTAAATCGTATACGTTCCCCGCTCTATATGCGGGTTTGCCGGCTGGAAATTGTCTGTACGAGGGCTACCCTTGGTGCATGGTCGTATGGTCAACGCCGGAGAAATCGGAAATGATCATGTGCTGCGAGAGAAGGCATGGGGCCGCTTTGTTCACCCAATGCTCCCGGTAGACTAGCCCTCTTGCATGACGGGTGCCAAGAGGTTGATGCCCCTTTTCCAAAACCTCGAATAACGCGTGTGGACCGTTTTAAATGAGGCTTCACTTTACTGCGTGCATGCATTTTCGCGCTGTACATATTGAGTTATCTTTTTGATCTAAGACGGAATCTCGGCCGTTAAAAACGTTATTTTCCCGGTAAAAACATAGAATTCTTAATTAACACGAGCGAATATGCACATCCAAATGATTCCTTGAAGGAAAGTGGATTACAGTACAGTGGAACAGTGGGGAGCTACCCAAAGGGCTCGTGCATGCGCATATAAAGAGGGCTTAAAAGCTCTCACCATGCACGCGCCTGCATCTATTCTTGGCGTGCATGATTACCGAATCGGAATGCGCCAACTACAATTTTTCCCTCTACACCAACCAATCACGCTATTTAACCACCAGCAGTTTGTTTCTGAATTGGGCGGTAATCGTCAGTCCATGCATGGGCCGAAATCAGGCCGAACGAAGGCCGAACTCAAGCCCAATGACAAGGTTGAAGAACATGCAGCTCCAATAGAGGAGCGTAAAACCTCCAGAGTATAAGAAGGCGCCCAAATCATCGATTCATATCAATATCAATTCCATTAAAAAAGAAACACCAAAAATAAAACCAACCAGAACCTTCATAATGTTGCCTATTATCTCGATCGTCTCCTTCATGGGCCTTGTTTCCGCTAGCCAATGGGACAAGTACCCATCCGTGGCCAAAACGGCCACCATCAACGGGTTCGCCGATAAAATTTTTGCTGACTTGCCCGTTTGTGCCCAAGAGTGTGTTAGGAGAGACACCAAGACGACGCCTTGTCCATACTGGGACACCGGATGTCTCTGTGTGATGACCACCTGGGCGTCGGATGTGGCCGATTGTATTGCTGGAAAATGTAAAGGAGCCGATGTCAAGAGAGCACAATCTTTGGCCGTTTCTCATTGTCAAAAGGCTGGCACTTGGGAGCCTTACTGGATTATTGACCAGGAGGCCTCTGCGTCTTTGGCTGCGGCTGCCACTGCTGCTTGATTGGCTTATAGATTAATACATTTTTTTTTCTTTCTTTTTTTTTTTTTTTAAAAAAAAGAGACAATAATGTGTATTTGAGGTGAGGAAGTTTATAGTGCTGGTACTTGATTTGTTGTAGTGAGTCGTGGAGATCCGAGGGTGCACCGGGGGTGCGCCGCCAACGCGGTCGGAATTGCCAATCTTGGTCTTTTAAAAGCGCACACACGCTATAGAATTTTACTTTAAAATATTCACTGGAATGTTCGGAATTCTAGCATTTCACAAAACCAATTTGTAGTCTTGTATGATGGAAAAAAAGGGGGGTTTGCATTGGGCCTTTTTCTGCTGACCTTGTCTGATGTACGGGTGTGCCTGGTGTACGGGTGTGTCTTGTGCGCGCGGCAGTTCCGAGGATTGCGGCCATTTCTTCAACACCCAACCTTTTAGTGTGGACTAACACCCCAGCAAATCTCATTAATAACAATAATATCAACTAAGTATCACTTAATACACCCGAAAAAACACTGTATATTTATTTCAGAAGATTCCTTTCTTAAATCTTTATATCTTGACGAGGGAGTATATGCAGGATTGTGGTACTTCGTCCACCTCAGTCGCATATGTTGAACGTAGGCCTTGCAAGGCCTGACGTATACTGCATATTGATTATGCAGTATCTCCAGCTGAAACAACTTGAGGCACTATGTGAAGCTCTCGTATACCTGTGTGTAGGAGTTCGGAGATATGCGAGTACACACAGATCTGCATATAGGTATCCGCGCAGGGGCGCGGATATGATGGAGGCCACGCCACTATGATGGCCGTGCAGGTCGCTGAAGCTATCGACAAATAGATAGATAGAGATCTTTCTGACGTCAAGATGAAGATGCGTCAACCGAGACTCTAGCGATAAGATAAGGTGACGCAATTCCCACCTGAGGGAATATATAAGAGGCACGGGAGTCGCCTCTAATTTTAGAAGATCAGCGAGACTTACCAGTCCAGTTTGAAGACTAGGACTCACCAGTTCCTAGAACTAGTTTAGAAATAAACCACTACACCCGCAGACTGATACAATCACCAAACTGGAATATTTGTTTAGCATGAGGAATATGGATCGCCATCCAAAATTTCAGATGTTAGGGTACAATTTTAAGGCGATTAGATGTCGCATTAAAAAGAGGGTATTTTAGAAAGACAGATGATGAATAAAGAATTGTCCTGGTCAAACGATTACCATTAAAGCTTGATAAACTGTCGATAAAAACAACAGTAAAAGAACCCATTCTAAAAGCACCCAAAAAAATGCACCCAAAAAGATTCACCCAAAAAGATTCACCCAAAAAGATTCACCCAAAAAGATTCACCCAAAAAGATTCACCCAAAAAGATTCACCCAAAAAGATTCACCCAAAAAGATTATCAACAAGACCCACGGATTATGCAGTTCTTATCACTTCTAATTAACCAAATTAGAATCAAGAATATTTTTGTTTATGATTCTTTAACTACTTTTCCCTTTTTTTTGGCTCATACTTCTCTTTTTCTTCTATCAACATATGTGCCCAAAATTTATATACACATTTAGGAGCCATACACTTTTCCCCCGAAATAGTTTTTTTAACTCCATGTTATTATGGAAGACGATTCGGACTGATAAGGTTTTCTTATGAAAGTTACCTTATCAACCCATAAAAATGAAAGTTGGAGTGTAGAAGTGCTCAAACAAAGGATAATTAGTCACAAACTGCGAAGCTTCAGGCAGGCAAATGGGTGTTTGGCTCTAGAGTCAATGACACTCCTTGAGATTGGATGAAAGTTCGGTATTTCTAGATGGACCTCTTTTTAGCTAAATTGACTCGCAGACCAGCACAGGAGATTGACCAGCCACTAATTTTTCCAGTCGTTGATTATTTAAAGGTGATAAAGAGGTATCCTTTTATAACAACAGTTAAACGAAGACTGCCTTAAAATCCTACATTATAAGTCTATTGAGACGAGAAGAACCTGCCGTAGTGCATAGGCATGCGCCTATTACGGGCAACTATGTGATGACTTGCCAAGCCTGTGACGGTAAAAGGGCACATGTATCAGGAAAAGTGCAGACGGTATTGGAGTAAAACTTTCATGAACAAAGCAAATTACCCCTACTACTGGTATACTCATGATTTACTATGCCATTTTCATGGCCCGAAGGTTTTTAATTGGATACAGCTGAATGGTCTATTAGTTTATAGGAAGGAGATCAGCTGTCATTTCTATAATGAAGCATGTGCATATAAGTGCTTGATCCTAACAATGGGTCATTTAAAAAACCACTGTCCAAAGGATCGAACTGGTGATCATTCGTCATGTAGAATATGACCGACTCACTCTAGTGTCCTACAGAACTGTCCATCTTCGCCAAGGCCGTTCCTCGATAGGAATGTTTTGCAGGCTTTCTTTTACTAACTGTGGCTTTATAGTTTCTTCAATTCTCTTATTAACAAAATCACCGTAAGCGAATTTCTTAATATCCGATAAAATCTCGTCTATCTTTAGGGGGGAGGGGGGGACTATTATTTATTTCTTATATATTACTTTCACCCCTCCAGAAATTTTAATAACCTTAAATAAGATATTTTGAAAAGGTTTTGAAATTTTAGAGTTAAATCGAACAATGTGCTCGGGTAAGGGAGCACATAGTTAGCAGTATACAGGCCACATCATGGGTTTTGAAGTAACTATTCCTTCAAAACACCATATTTCTCATACCGAGGTCGTTTTTTTACTAAAATGAATTTGCAGGGTATGTCCTTTTGGAATCTGCGAATATCTTGCTTGTAATTTAATTCTTTTGTTACCACTTTATGTTCAGCTTTTTCGTACCATGTTAGTCAAAACATGTACGCGAGAACTCAAAGATATCGCGGGACATATTCGTAAATAGAGATCAATAAGAATTGGCGAGGATTAGTGAAGAAAAAGATTTATTGTTGAGATTGTAATAATTCGATGTTATGTTCCAATACCAACGTTCTAGTAAATCAAGGCTCGACAAATTCAAATAAAGAACCCCATGAAAGTCAAGAGAGAGATACAAAAACTGAACTTGGAGGATGGAGCCCCACCTGAGCTGACTTGAGAGACAGTCACAGTAGGGGTTTTCGACGATGCAAGGGTGATCATGGTGGATGAGCGAGCGTCGCGGCTTAACTGGCTAGAGGTATCCACAGCTTGAGAGGTTTTGAGGTGAGGTGAAGGTGACCAACCAAACTCTGATTTGGGTACAAAAGGAAAGAGACGATCAAATGTTTCAACTACAGAAAACACTTGAGTTGGTCAAGACACTTGAGTTGGTCAAGACACTTGAGTTGGTCAAGACACTTGAGTTGGTCAAAGACTCTCGATACCAAGGCTAAAAGTGACAAGAGAGAAATTGAGAAGAGAAGTTAAGAGGAAAGTTCAGAAGAGTGATGTATTATAGGTTGACTTATATATCTTATTATATAACTTATAATATAAGATTAATATATTATAGAAAAGGTTATATTTGTTATTTTCTATATCGGTCAATTATAGTTTCTTTAGTCTATATATAATTTATTATATCTATAAAAATCGAAGATTTATGGGCCTCCGGCCGGGGTTTACCCTTTTAGAAATATATTTTGTTGGCCACCAAGGTGGCTAAATTTATACTCTTTTCTTATATCTTTTCTTTCTACAAGTGTAATTTTTGTTTTAATATCTTTCACTACGCACTTCGTGCTGGGTTTTTTTATTTCTATTTTTATTTTTTTTTTTTAGTTAAATACCTGATTTTTTAGCCTACCAAAACCATGTGGTATTTTATATTTAATTATTCCTTTTAATTAACCCTATTAGTAGCTTTTGTTATTTTACATTGAGCTATAATTCATATATGCAATAAATAGTTTTGAACTATTATAATAAAGGCATGAGCTTTATATGCTACCAATTACATTATATTGCTTACCTCTTTTTATTATTTAATGACATAGTAAGAATCGAACTTACATAATAATATTTGTAATTTTATACACTAACCATTATGTTATATATCAATCGGATAACCAGCGAATCGAACGCTGATAGCTAATTAAGCAACTACGTAGCAAGTAGTTTAGTTTACCAATACCGAGTTATCCTTCGCATCGCATCAGATTCGAACTGACATTCTATTATTAATATAATTTATAGATTATATTTAATGAAAAAAATTTATGTTTTATATGATAAATAAGTTCTTTTATTAAAAGTTCATTATTTATTAAAGATAAAAATATTAAAATAAAAAAGAATTAATAAAAGATAAACTATAAATTTCTAAATAATAGTAATAATGATACTAATTATGAAAGAGTCCTAACTAAAATTTATATTTGAGGTGAAATGGCAGCTTAGATGATCTATATCATAAGTTGTATTAAGGGTTAATTAAATAAGATCATATCTATGATAAGTTGTAAATCATAATATTAAAATTAAGTCAAAATTTCAATTTTAGCCTTATCCAAAGTAGACTCAGTGAAATAGCAATTGCGGTGACTTTTTGTACTAGATCTATTTAGATATTTTACGCCGGGTTGGTGAAAATCCAATTTTATAATTATATTAATATTAAAATAAGCATACAATCGAATAATATTATTACCTTTAATTAAAAGATAATTTATACATTTTATCTCTTATATCTTATTTATATCATTTATTAGTTACTTTATATTTATATAGATATTTATTATATCATCTTACTATACTATATCATTATTTATGTATCATTAGATTATTATATCATTATACTATACTTATACTATGTATATCATTCTATTATTATTTCTATATTATTATATTATTATACTATTCTATTATACTATACTCTTTATTTTAGTATTTAGATACACCCTTTAGATATAATGATAAAAACTCATTACCAGTAAGTAGGGATAATACTAAGATATAGTATCGGCTTTTGATAAAATAACAAACCACCAGCTTGCTGGGGGATAAGATATATATAGAAACATAAAATATATATATAATAGTTACAATCAATTATATAAGGTAGGTAAAAAAACAATTATCTCTAAAGGAAATCACCAAAAAAGTAGCATAATTATATCATATCTATAGTACCGCCTAAAACTATAATTTTTGGGTAAATAAGAAATATGTACTTCGAAGAAGGTTTATATTATCTACATATTGGGTATTATTAAAATATAGATACCTATTGTTTATCTATATCATATATAAGGCGAAATATCTATTTGAAGAATATATTTTATTATCACTGATATGATATGATATGATATTATAAGATGATAAATAGAAAAGCTATAAAAATAAAGAATATGGTAACCTAGATGGTATATATAATAAAAAAAAAAAATAAGGTAAATAAAAGATTAATATAAATAAAATAGGATACGAAATTTCTACAACTATACATATTTAACCTCTTCACCAAAAATAGAAATTTTACGTGGGATGGCAGCCTAGATAATATATCATAAGCTGTAAACCATACTATTAAAATTCAGTCAAAATTTCAATTTTAGCCTTATTATTTTTATATATAAATTAATTGATATAGGAATCAGTAAATCTTTGATTATTTAAATTTATGACAACCGATTAAGTTCATTTAACGCTTTTTTGAAAGTGCTGAATGCCTTCTTAGATGTAACCATTTAAATGTAAATTATAGCTTCATATAATTATAAATTGATTTTTTTATTATTTGCCATATACCTGAAAGTAAGCCTTCTTTCTGTTTCCAAGCATACTCTATATCTGGAAATGTCTTTGTCTTCACCATTTTATCTACTATACCCTTGTGGGTCAAATCCATTATAGGACCCTTTTTCAAACTACCCAACTTAGCATAAAGGCTGTTGCCATAGTTAAGATAAATATTATAACTCCTATTAATCAAACTAATACTCTTGGTGTTTTATAACTTCCATAATATAAAGCTTTACCTATATGTAAATACATAGCAATGAAGGAAAACGATGCTCCATTAGCATATCCTAAATTTACATCTCTCATAATATGTTCGACTGAGTTAAACGCCAATTCTATATTATTTGAATAGTAAAATTAAAGACCCCTACCTATTAAACATAGGATAAAAGCCCTCGTCTCCAAACCGTACGTGATAGTTTCCCATCATAAGGCTCTCCACAAATTATTTACCTTTTTGATTTTTTGTTAAATTTATCCATTACATCTTTCGATATTTTTAAATTACCTGCATGATGTTTCATATGACATTTTCTACATAAAGGTACTTGTTTACGTCTCATTAGATATGATCGATTTAATTTAACATCACTCATTCTTCTTATGTTATACATTTCAACTCCATATTCACTTTCACAAACTAAACATTTATGAGTTAGAATACTAGCTAAAGATAAACTAGAGTAGTAAAATGCAGGTATTAAATTTGTAGCCTTATTAGTATCTTTTATTTTTTTAATTTTTTTACATTTATTAAACTTATTGAATTAATTAATTTTGAACTATCACCGTCATATTTCTTTATTGTTGTATATTTACCATATATTTTGGTTACTTGGGCTCTAGTTTTTTAATTCCATTTTTTGCAGCTAATCATGTATTATTAGCCTAAATTGAGAACAACAAGGTCGGTGTTCCATCTTACGCGAAAGTATTCAATACCGCGCAACACTTCTCTAACGCTGAATTTGCATTCAACGTGAGGGGTTGGGATTGTAGCTTAGACTTTTTTTGTTTCTTTCCAAAACTTAATCCTTTTTATGATTCGAATGTGGTTGGTTCTGAGGGTTCATATTCCATATTCATTACTACGGGCGCAAAAAGATACTGGGAGGATGATTTATTTGGCCTCTGATCAATGTGGCGAGGGGAAGCTCCACATCCATGGAATGTTTGTCCTTCATTGTCCTCATTGTTAGTGCTCGATGTAGCTCCGGCCCGGCTTGGAGTAGAGGATGCAAAGACAAACGGCGCTACCCGAACCTTATCTTGTCCATGATGGAGCAAGAGAAGCGTAAGAATTCCCTGCTCCATTACTAAAGTGGAAGATAATACTGTTGAAGCAGGAAAAAGATCAAACTGTCTGAACAGACTAAAGAGACTGAACCTGATCACTCATAACCAGATTATTTAGGCCACGTGTATATAGACCACATGTACAATGATCCAAACGGTATCCGTTTCTAGGAAACCGTTGGACTTTGAAGTTCATTCCTTAGATCAATAGGTCGTTGTAGATCGATACCTGCCGATAGAGTCCAGGTGTTGAACGTATTTTTACTTAATAGTTCTGACCAAAAGTTGAACCGCAGTTAATTGTATTCTGGTTCGTCTATAATGTAATACCAGGAAATCGGCATTTCCTATTTTCAAATTGAGCTCATTCTCTCTCTATGCTTCCTGCAGATATAATAAAAGAGAGCTTATTATTTATTCCCTCATGTAGAAAACAATTGGGCCTTTATTAGACGAGAGCGTCGGCTTGACGACCCTCATTAAGCATTGTTCTTCCCGTAACGATGTGCATTCCAAGCATATGCAGTGCGTGTTAGATTCGCAGTTGGGGGTTCCACGTTTAACAATTTTGCGGTGTATAGAAAACTAGCAATTGTTTGAGTCTCGCACGACCGTCATTTACCCCTAAAAATTGCATCGCTTAATACCCTTTTCCGAGTAATTTCAGATCTTACTCTTTTCTCGCTGCCCTTTAAAACGTCTTGGCCATTGCCTGGACTTTAAAATCAACTTTGGGAGTAATGTACGTAGATTTTTATGGCTGAAACCATTAAATGGTGCTGGATTGAAGGAAATGGATTGAAGGAAATGGATTGAAGGAAATCTCTGGATCAACCATAAGAAACGAAAAAAATAAAATTAAAAAAAGAAAAGGAAAAAAAGTAAAAAGAAAAGAGAAGAAAAAAGAAAAAAGAAGAAAAAAGGTTCCGGCGGCTGCAGTCAAGAAAGTAACAATTTAGCTTTACTCGGGTGAGTTTAGAATTTGATTTCCTTTTTTTTGCATGAAGTTTTCGGATTACATTGAAATGCACGGGTGTGGTGACAATTTTAAGCCAATGCCAAGAAATGAACACACAATCATTAATTTTTTTTTTCTTTTCAAAACTTATAGTGAGATTAACGAATATTTATATTATTAGTATTATCAGGATACTACTACGGGAATTGTCGTGCGAGACCCACGGGAAGGGATGATTGGAGGGAAGACATCATAAGACGTAATGGGTCAGATTACCCAAGTATCGGCATATCGGAGCTCTTAATGTCCGAATATAAGGTGCTTGACATTAAGGGCCTGTAACAATGGCCCGGGAAGCTTTGTCGTCTTTGCTGGTGGAAAGAACCTGGGCGGGGCGCAGTATTGTAGCGTGAGACGATATTAGTGTTCATCCTGGATCCTGCATCTTGCATCAGCTTAGGCGCAATGCGCTTCATGTGCAGGCCCCGCATATTAAGTGTTTCATCCTGATGAATCTATTCCAACAATAGTTCCGGCTAGGAACTCTATAATACTTGGTCACTAAAACTTTGGAGTGTGTACAGCGTAAATGGCCCCCCTAGTCACATTAACAGTACCCTGGTTTCTTTATAAACTAATACCAAGAAATCGGGATCGGCATGTAATAGCTTGATCTCTTCATCTGCACAACCTGCATATGTGGTCCATGCACATGCAGTGCGCGAAAGCTTAAGCGTCCATACCACCAAACCCAGCTTCTTCCTTCCAGAACATGAGCACTATTTAAGGTCCCAAGGCCCACAAAGTTCCAGCTATTACATCAAAAAGAAAAAAAAAACAGCTAGCCACCAGGACAAAATGATTTTCCAAAAACCCATCATCGTTGCTTTATCCGCTGCGCTCTTTGTTTCGTCATCAGCCGCACGTCCTACCGGCCAAATCGGTCAGTCTTTTCAACTGGGTCTGTCCGGTGAAACCAGTCAAATTTCCAAGCGGGCAGAAAATATCCAGATCTTGATCAAGTACAAAGGCCAAGAAGATCGTCCTCTCGTCAACAACATCTGGTTCAACGGATATCGTTGCGCAGACATTGAAGGGGAAATCGATGAGGTGCCTCACGAGTGTCTTTACCAGAATTTGTGTCGGTCAGGTACGAGAATGCAAGAACTCGTCGACGGTTCTTGTTGCACCAGACACAGAAAAGATAAAGCAACCGTTTTTGATAGAAGGGCTCTTGATATCGCCTCTGCGTGTGACGTCCAGGCGCTTTGTACCATGGGGAAACATCTCAAGACGCAATCGTTCGCGGAGCAGGAACATGAAAAGCCCCACTATGAAGATGAATTCCTCTGCGCAAATGTTTATAGTGCGCTTGATAAGCATCCTAAACAGTGTGTGTTTGAGCAGGCGATCAAGTGGGGTGGTAGACAAGGAAGTAACATCTATAACGAGGTGTACCATGACTTTAGAACCCAGCTGTGCCATAAATCTTCTGAAGCCATGGATATCTTGGATAAAGACTGCGTGAAAAGTTATGTTGACCACTATGATAGTAAGGCACCTGTTCCCGACTTAATCACCCAAGGATTTGCTGGAGAGGGCACTTGTGCGTCGGTGGGTGACATTTTCAAAGGGCATCCTCATTGTGTTATTGAATATGTCAACAATTTGGACGGTGAAAAGAAACCTTATTCGGATGTTTACCGGAACGACAATTTCGATTGCAAACCCTTATATTTTAAGATTCTCCAGAAATTCCCCGAACCCTGTCTCCGTGACATTGCTACTTTCTTTAACTCGAAAAACCCGGTTGAGCCTGAAGGAAACTAAATTCGACACTTCGAAAGACCGGTTCAAGATTCATGGTTTGTTCCGGCTGCTGTTTTTTTTTTTTCTCAACCGGTGGTCCCTATTTAGGACAGATTTCAATTTTCATATGCCGGCATAACAACGAAGTAATGAAAGAACAAGCGTTTTTCGGTTGAATTTCCAGCTTTGTCAAGCGCCATCTCGCTTTAAGTATTGAATATAAAAATTGGCTGAATAATCTGAATTTTAGGCAATTGGTGGTGGTATTCAATGGTAGGATTTTGCCAGAATAGGCCCTGGCCTGCATATAGGAACCCGTCAAGCCTAGAAGCTATAATGAATATAGCCACTGTAAGCTTATAAATGGAGTAAAGTTTGAGCTACCCCGTTTGCAATAAGTATATTTCATGAGTTTTTTGTTTCAATATCAATGGCTGTTGTCTGTCCAATTTCTGTCCGATTTCTGTCCAATTAATGTCCAATGCCTGTCTACTCTCCTGGTCGCCCCTGCATTTTGCCTTCCACCATTTGTATTATCACTATCCCTGTACCACTTTCTATAGTCCATCTCGTCTTGGACACCAGCAAGAAGCGAGTAATCAAGATATGGATTCTTGCGTTACCATAAAACCCGAGCTAACGGCGTGGAAAACACGCTTAAACTCCACATTAAGCTCATGTCCTGTGCAGAAGAACTCCAGTCCTGCTGTCAAAGAAAAGTTGGAGGAGGGATGAGTGCCTCACGCTGGAGCTCGACTCCAAGATTGATGCCACGCTTAAGTTGTTGCAGAAGTTCATAAAGGGAGACTCGATTTGTGTCGTTTAAGAACGAGGTAGATATTGAAACCATGCAAAACTGTGCTGGTGGTAACTCAGGTTCATTGATATAATTGATGAGGATTTCAAAGATTTGGTTAGTAGATTCATACCGATGGCAGCAGTTATAGCTATAACAATATTAGAATTTGCACTAGGAGCAACTCTTGACTGACAATGATTTTGTTTGTCCCAACAGCGATAAGAAAGATATTTCCTTGGACTCTCTTGTCAAGAACAAGGAATTGGAACCAGCATCAAAGGAAAACATAAAGCTGATAGGCATGGAGGAAGTACTATCAATAAGATCTCGTGAAGAGAAGGAAAGCCTCTGATATCAAAAGGTTTCGGCCAGATGAAGGTCAATGATGCAGTAAACTGGTATGCAATTTCCAATGATCCAATGATGGGAATGCCGTTTCTAATGATCCCAATGATGGGAATGCCCTGACTTGACCCATCGCTAGGCCCTGCTGGAGAAGAAGTGCAAGTTTGGGTTTGTCAAGAGCACCGAGATCACTCCCGAGCCCAAGAAGCACTCCGATGTTCAATACGGTGCCATCAGACTCACAAGCAAAAAATGTGACAAGAAATTGGGTGGGTTTAGAAAGAGTGCGAGCGAGCTCCTTTTATATTCGCATGGCTGCAAAAGATGAACCCCCCCCTACCAGCTGCATGCAGGAGCCGCGAATATATAAAAGGACGGCTCCTCCCCCCTTAAAAACATCCATCATCAGGAAATTGCAGGGCACAAAACTCCACGAACACTTTAACTTCCGGAAAAGCAATACCTGGATCCATACAAGCACCCGGGCGTTATGTGCAGGTGCCGTGACATTGTACTCATACGAAGCAGCTGAAGATGACGAGACAACAACAGGTTTCTATTCTGGAACCGCTCGGGGAGGTCTTGGCTTGATCTTGATAAAGACGTAGCCCACGGGGTTATTGAGCCAAAGCCTACGGAGCCAAACCGGGCCAAAATACGACCTCGAGCCTGAAGATGCACGTCCTGAGGAGACAGAGACAGACCCCGACTCCAAGAAGCCAAGGCCTCTGGAGCCAAAGCAAAACCCCGTGTCTGGGAATCCCGAGCCAAACAAACAAAAGACAAACGGGCCAATCCTGAGAAGACAGAGCGTGAGGAGCCAAATACTAGTCCCAAGTCTAATGAGTCTGAGAATAGCCCCGAGGCAGAAGGGCCAAAGTCAATGGGGCCAGAGCGTGTCCCCGACCTTGAGGTGCCAAATCGTGACCCCAAGCCTAATCCCAAGCCAAAGGAGCCATAGAATATGGAGCCAAATCCTGATCCCGACTCCGAGGTGACAGAGAATATGGAGTCAAATCCTGATCCCGACTCCGAGGAGACAGAGAATATGGAGTCAAAGAACCCCGAGTTTGGGAGTCAGGGAATAGCCCCGAGTCTGATGGGCGAGAGAAAAAGGAGCCAGTTACTCATCCGGACTCTGAGGAGTCAGCGAATAAAGGCCGAAAGGTTAAGGGGATTAAGCCTGAGGAGACTAAGCCTGAGGAATCAGAGCGTAATAAGACTGTGACTGAGGAGACTGATCATAAGGTGCCGGAACACAGTGACCCAAAGCCTAACCTCCAGCCTAAGCAGCCGGAAGACAAGTCTAAGGAGCCAGAGGCTGGAGAGCTAGAGCCTAAAAAGCCGGAGCTGGAGCCTAAGGAGCCAAAGCCTAGAGACTAGGCCTGAGTCTGAAGACCCAGAGAAGATGGGGCCAAAGCCAAAGGTACCAGAGACCAAGGAGCCAGAGAAAAATCACAAGCCTATAGCTCCCGAGTCTGAGGAGACAACGTCTAAGGATCCCAAGTCTAAGGAGACAAAGCACAAGCCAGGGAATGATCTCGAGCCTAAAGAGCCCAAACCCACGGATTCCAAGTCAAAAATCAACGAATCAGGCGTGAAGGTGACCCCAGACCCAAATTTCTCGGGATCAGGTACCAATAAAAACATCCCAGCAGTGTTGGGAACACCTGAAGATGAAAAAGAAAAAGATAAGATGGATGATTGCGTGCACTGCATCAAGAAAGACTATCCAGAAACTCCAGTTTGCAAAGACACAGAGTACCATTCCACAACTGGTTCCCAGAAGAGGGTGTTGAAAACTGTGTTGAAAACCTGCACCGGCTATTTCACTTCTTGTTCTCGGGCAACCACCGTGACCATCACTGTGTGTGAGCAAGATTGTGTGCCAACGACCATAACTGTTAGATCCGCTACGGTTTTGATAGTCACTGGAGTGTGTATCGTTCCTGAAATAACCAAAGCCAAGGAAAAAAATGGAAGGAGATTGAAAACCGTGGAGAGGAAATTGGGAGTAGAAAGGAAATTGGGAGTGGAAAGGAAATCGGGAACAGTGGAGTGTCAGAGACTCAAGATGTTGCAGTGGAAAAGGAGGTGAACGGAAGATTTTTCAGTGGACCAGAACCAAAAGTCAAGGCAGAGGAGCCCAAGCCAAGGCAGAAAGAAGACTAGAAACTAGAGGACCTGGTTACGGAGTCAAGGCCCGACCAGTCAATTCCAAAGCCACGAATTGCTTTAAATCCTGGTCAAACAGCTCTAAAATCTGGTCAAAACGCTTCAAATCTCGGTCAAACTTTGTCCAAGGCCGGGGCTGAGGAATCTAAAAATACAGGCAAAATAGAAACGGTGAGCCAAACTCCGTTGGCCGGCAATGCCATACCAAAACCAAGCTTTTTGCCATTTGTCAATTCCGGTTCCAAGAATACCATTGGTTTATTTATTGTGGGGTTTATCGCATTGTTGTTTTAATCACCAAAGTTTCAAGTGATTTCCAACAGAAGGTCATCTATGCCTATTCTGAGAAATACTCCAGTACACTTCTATATTTATAAGTCGGTTGGTAATAGTCGAGTCAATAGCCAGTGATAGTTACACTTGTCTAAGCCAGAACCAGCCCGTTTCTAATAGAACAATGGACCTTTATAGAAGAAACCGATCCATCTCGGCCTCGGGGTCCACCATAAAAACATTTTAAATGATCAAACCATTATGATTGATGTCAATACATAAATAAGTTTCAAGATCACTTTATATGCTATTGTCCAACGTATCTCCAGTTGACTAGCGAAAGGAGCAACCTGCTTGGCCAACATTCTCCAGCATTCATTGCCATTTCCATCACTTTTGCTCGACATTAGGACGTAAAATCCCATATAACTCCATCAGCCTTGCGACGTTTGGCGTCGCTCTTTCCAATGAAGAGATAGACCAGTACACCCTAAGATGGACCGTCCGCCGGGATCTGTCAAGATACTAGTTCTCCGAAAATTGGAGTGCCTCGTTCTCATGGCCCTCATTACCTAATCAGTCGTCTCTTCCAGGAAACCGTAGCCGGGGTTCTGAGCTGGCGACATCAATTTTCAACCAATACATCCGGAATTAAACTGCTTGGGATGAGCTTTTTGTTTAATATCCAGCCGCAGACATGGGAGGAATGGAACTGAGGTCAAAAACCCAAATCTCGGGGTTTTAAACATCTCAAAAATTCGGGTTATCAATATTCTTGTGATCACTTTTCTAGTACCACTATTCCGGTATCACTTTTCTGGTTATCACTTTTCTGGTTATCACTTTTCTGGTTATCACTTTTCTGGTATCACTATTCTTGTGATCACTATTCTGGCGACTGATATCTTCTTTTGTCCTTTTCTCCAAGTGATTATCGTCCTAGTTCTTCTCTGTCAATAAACTTCTGATGGCAAGCCATCTACTCTGGACTTTACCGAATGGATTCTTTTTTTTTAAAGAGGTTTTCCATAAGATTTCCATAAGATTTCCATAATCAGTACATTATTCCGGTACCGTTTTGTAGTGTTTTGGCACTTTCTGTAGTGGTCATTTAGGAGAAATGATTTGCGTGGCTTTAACGTAGTAATAATGGATAATCAAATGGAAGGTTCCGTTGCGCGTTTATATAAACGCGGTCATAATCTGGCACGTGAGAATCATTGGCTTCCAATAACGCTTTTAAGTAGGGAACTTCTGTAGTCATTTCTTTGCTTGTATTTATTGTTTTCTAGTCCAGGGAATCCTTATTCCTTATCACAAGCTGAACTGAAGAGATTTCCCGCCTTATATCCAAATGACTGAGATCCGATGAAGCCATAGTTCAAGGAAGAAAAAAGTATAAATACGCAGTAAAAAAACTGGGGGAAATCGCCTATTTATATACCGCAGGAACAGGCGGTTTTGTGGCCGCACAAATATGAAACGCGCGGGGCGTGCGAATATAAATTGCAGCCAGATCCGCTTCTCAGAACTTCCACCCTCTTTTTCCAATCCGACCCGGGAGCTTAAATTCCTCATGTGTGATTCCATCAGGGAGCTGTAATTGGTCGCTGGCAACTCCTCCTCGGAGTTATCGCCCCTTCGTCGGAGTCATCGCCCCTTCGTCACCGACTCTGCGTGAGGGAATATTATCAGAGATCATTCATTGGTTACAGATACTTCTCTGGTCGGCTTTATACCCGATAGTGGTTCATACCTCCGTGTTTCGTACCTCCGTGTTTCATCTGCATCTCCGCATTCTGAACCGAGAAGTACATTCTCCTCTTCTTGAGTTTCAGTATGCTGTACATATGAGACGTGCGAGTCTCATATGTTCAACAAGAACTTATTATGTATACTGTGCAGGATGCGCGAAACGAAACATTCCATGGAAACCATGGAAGTCATGGAAACTAGTGAAATCATGAAATCATGAAATCATGAAATCATGGAAATCGACTGGAATTGACAATTAGTGCAGATGGACCAGTACTCCCTAAGATAGACCAGTACACCCTTTCGGAGCATCGCAATACTATGTTTTAATTAGACAGTCAGATTCCCGAAGTCCGTACCAGTTCTGATCCGGTCGATTGTCGAGCGAAGCAGGCAGTAAACCGGAAAATCAACTACCATACACGCAGTTTGGAGTCATATGGAACCTCAAGATTCAATCATGATGTCATGAATTTAGCCAAGGAAGTATCGTCTAGCATGGAAATCACCTCCTTTTTCCCCTTATATGCAGGCCACACATGATGGGTCTAACAATGTGCACTGAAACTCTGTCCCTTCAGCCTTTAGGAGGCATTCCATTTTGATAACTTTCTGAATATAGCTTCTTTCCTTGCGAAATAACATTATCACAAAAGGTGGTTGCTTAATTCAATAAAGAATAAAAATGGCCAAGTGACAGTTTTATCCTGTTGAAAATAGATTTCTTTGACTTCTTTTTTGCCCTGATTTATCTTATATCTCTATTTATCATATTACTCTTCTTGATTTCTTCTTTCTTATATTAGTTCATTTATTTATATATTTATAACATACCATTCTATACCATACTCCATTTTATTATATTATTGTCATATTTTCTGGGGGGACAGATAGACCAGTACACCCTAAGATATATAGATAGATAGATAGCCCAGTACACCCTAGATAGATAGATAGATAGATAGAGATAGACCAGTACACCCTGAATATGAATATATTTATATAACATTGATTTACCTTATTTTATTTCTTTTCTTAGATATAGATATATGGACATATTTAATTAATGCTTATCACAACTTATGAAAACGACCTCATATAATTCCACAAAATCAACTCATGTCTCTGACGGCAAAAACACGTGTAAGCAAAAACCCGTGGAAGCAAAAACACGTGGAAGCAAAAACACGTGGAAGCATAACCACCGTGCTCCGAACCAAAATCAAATATAACCTCCATATTGCCACCAAAAAAGCTATTTCGTTAATGATCAACCATGATATCATGTTTTTTTTTGTTTTTTGTTTTTTCTTTTTTTGTTTAAGCTTCCGTACCGTCTTCGTCCTCATGTCATTTAATCTATCTCATTCCTATTGATGCCTGTCCATGTCCCCACTATACCTTTTCTCCGATTAGTCAGATAAGAAGTTAAGAAGCTAAGATATTGTCAGATATTGTCAGATATCGTCAGATATTGTCCAGAAAAAAAAAGAATATCATCATTAGTTTTAGGTGGATCATCAATAGCTATAGCTTTAGTTGGGTGATTGATTTGTAGGGTGAGACTGATAAGCTGTGCGGTCCACGTGACCTATTTATTTGCTTCTTCTTTGGTCGCGTCTTCTTTTTTTCAATTAATATGTACTGCAGATAAGCCATGTACTGCAGACAAGCCCCAGTCTTCCACTCCACGTCCCATCCACACCCCAACCACACCCAATCCACACCCCAAATTATCCAGGAAAAAGGACTAAAAAACAGAAAAAGAGGTCCCAACGCAAAGGCATAAAATTCCTTTCATTAACGATGAATGGTGGTACTGCATTTAAAGCCCCTAATGTCCCGGGTTCATTGCTTTTGTCCTGCACTCACGCCCAAACACCCTCACCTTCTCTCCACGCTCCTCCACTCAATCTTCCCAACAGACAACGTTAACGTGTGGAGTCTGCTATCTCGAGTGTCTGCAGGAAAACACCTCCCTACCCCTCCCCGACTGGTTCCCGTCTCCGTTGCTATTTCCCTAAAAAACCTTTTCCTGTGGTTTTCGATCAGTCATTCTATTTTTAGATATCTTTGCAGATCATCACATCTTTTGACAAGACAATACGAGAAATATCTTGATAGAGACTTTTCAGCTGAAATTTATTGGATTTCCGCCCATTAGTTGATTTTTTGATATTTTAGAAGTTTTAGTCAAGTCTTTTTTAGACTACTCAAAAGTTCACTTGTCTAATTGTCCAACCAACGATCTGTCCAACCAACGATCTGTCCAACCAACGATCTGTCCAACCAACGAACTGTCTAATTGTCTAATTGTCTACTGCTAATTAGGTTCACCAACCAAAGACCAAAACTGTCTAGACCGATATCAACGCATTAGATTCTCGTGGACAGTTATAAAGAGATTTCTAAATAAACCAGTGTCCAGTTCTCCTAGTCTAATTTGTCTGAATTTGTCTGATCCGTCTTGTCTAATCGGTGATGAGTTTTGAAGAGATCGAGGACCAGACCGGTGTCCGCGTCACGTGGAATAGGGTCCCAAAGCTGAAACTCCAGCACCAAAGAAACATCGCCCCCCTCGCCGCCTTCTTAACTCCCCTTAACAATAAGAGCCCGGTGCAGGTCTTGGACGAGTCCCACATGGCGCGGTGTCGCCAGTGCCAAGCGTTCTTGAACCCTTACGTCTCGGTGAACCAGCAAACTGGCGATACTTGGTACTGCCCGTTCTGTACGTTTGGCAACCGGCTCCCGGCCGAAGGATCGTACCCAGCAGCACTTGCTCCTGAATGCGCGGCGGTGGAGTACATTACAAGGCGCCAGGCGGCTTTACCGCCCATTTTCTTTTTTGTGGTGGACACGTGTTTTGAAAATGAGGATGTTACCGATGCCTTTGAGTCGTTGAAGGAGACTCTTGCTTTGGCGGTGTCGCTTCTCCCGTCGGGAAGTTTGGTGGGGTTTATTTCCTTTGGGAAACACGTGCAATTGCATGAAGTTTCTCTGACCAACCGGGCTCATACTTTCAATGGAGAAAAAGAGTATACTTTGGAAGATGTGCAGAAAATGCTTCGCCTCAATAGCAGTGGTGATGCCATGGGGTTACTGAGCTCGGGGCGTCGGTTCTTACAGACTATTGATGTCGTGGAGTACAATTTATCTTCCATCATCGAGAGTTTGGTCAACATTACCTTTCCACATCCGGAGGGAAAGACCCGTGCGGCTCGTGCTTCGGGGTGTGCTATAAATATTGCTGCTTTGACGCTCCAAGCTCTTTTGGGCAAAATCGGCGCTTCTGGAGGCCACATTCTTGCGTTTATTGGTGGAGCTACCACTTTTGGGCCCGGAAAAATCGTCAATTTGCCTCTTCGGGAACCAATCCGGTCTCACCACGATATAGAAAAGGCCAAGGCCACGACTTTGGCCAATCTTGCTCAAATCCCCAATTTACCCAATGGAGTGGCCAAAGCCGACTTGGCGCTCTTCAAAAAAGCCCGGCCGTTCTATCAAAAAGTGGCCCGGGTCTTGGTGACAATTGGAATCTCGTGCAGTTTCTTCGTGGGATCTTATGACCAAATGGGCCTCTATGAAATGGAGGATGTGTGCAGCAATACGGGAGGCACGGTGGTGATGTGTGACTCGTTTAGTACGCTGATGTTACGGCAAAGTGTGGGCAAGTTTTTCTCGAAACATTCGGCCGACCAGGACCATTTGGATATGGGTTTCAATGCTACGTTGGAGTGCAGGACCACAACGGATTTACAAGTCCAAGGACTAATCGGAAATGCGGCAGGGCTTCCTCCTCGGAAGGTTAAATTCGTGGAGGCACTGATTTCGCCGATCCACGTGGGTGAAGGAGGCACCAATGCATGGAAGCTTCTGAGCATTAACCCGCAGCTGACGTACGCCATTTACTTGGATAAACTCGACTCTCCAAGCACGGAAAAACCGGCTTTTTTGCAGGTCACGTGCCACTACCAACACCCGGACAACTCGTTACGGGTTCGTGTCACCACGGTTCCTCTTGCCGTGATTGCTGATAGCGATGGAGTTTCCTTAGAGCAAGGATTTGACCAGGAAGCAGCCACCGTGGCCATTGCTCGAAGTACCTTGGCTCAAGTGGTGGGCCGGGCCAGTCTATATGCCGGCACGCTGAAGTCCACATACGACCAGCTGCATCTTGCCAAACATCTCGATAAGCTCCTTGTGGATTTCTGTGTTCGTTTTGCCCAATACCGTAAGGGAGATATGCAGTCGTTCCGGCTCTCCAACTGCTATGCCATGCTCCCGCAGTTCATGTACCATTTGCGGCGGTCACCGTTTATTTGTGTGTTCAACAATTCACCGGACGAAACCAGTTTTGTTCGCCATAGTCTTATGCACGAGGACGTGACCAATGCATTGATCATGATCCAGCCATCGTTGCTTTCGTACGACGTGGAGCATTTCGACCCGGAGCAGCCGGAACCGGAACCCGTGCTTTTGGACCTGATGTCGCTTGGAGCATCCAAGATCTTGCTCCTCGATACGTTTTTCCAGATCTTGATTTTCCACGGGAAAACTGTGGCTCTGTGGAGAGATGCTGGGTACGCGGACTTGGAAGGGTATGAGCACTTCAAGGCGTTTTTGGAGGCTCCAAAAAGAGAGGCCATGGAGATTTTGCTTGACAGATTCCCCTTGCCTCGGTTCATTGACTGTGACGAAGGTGGCTCTCAGGCCCGTTTTTTGATGGCCAAGGTTAATCCGTCCACCAGTTACCAAAGTGCCCCGGACCAGGTTTTCGCCGCTCCAAACCTGCTGGACGTGAAAACTGACGACAAAAGCTTACAGCTGTTCATGGAGAGTATCCAGCGCATCATCGTGGCCAAAAAGTAGCCTCCTGTACATACTGTGACTTTCTATCCTAGACTCTCCAGTCCACCACCAGCCCATACCACCAGCCCACAGCACTAATACACAATTACTTAGAGTACTTACGATAATAGTATTATAGACTAGTTCAATAGACCAAAATCCCATCACTTTGATAAATTCGATTTGGGCTTTTGTTTTTGGTTTTCACGTCGTTAGTCAAGTCGCATACAAAAAACACTGAATTTTCCCCCCTAATGTGCCCCCCACAGAAATCTATTTGATTAATTTTTCAGCAAATTAATTTGACTGCGAAAAGGTTGTGATGGAGTTTTTTGCTTTCAAAGAAGTTTCTTCGACAGAGGTCCCTTAAACATCCGAATTGATGTGTAGACGGATGTGGATGGACAATGCAGTTTGTGTGCAGGTGCATACATCAGTGAACGTGAAAAGGGTACTTTTCTAGCCCAGCTTCCCATCGAATTGGCTAAAATTAAATGTACTGTTTTCAAAGACCAGTAGAACGCTGCTTGTCAATTTTGGAGTGGCTGCAGTTACGGGAACCCCGAAAAACAACCCCCAAGGGCACCTGCACATACCCGATACCTGCACATAAGTCCCATGGGTGCATTATTCAAGGATTTCCCCAAGTTCAAGCAGTAACAATCCAGTAAAATTTTATAATCCAGTATAGTTGCAAAATCCAATGTACCCTAAAAATCCACTATAGCTTTACCCTGACAATTTTCCTGATGGCCGGCCTCAGGATGTGCCACCCAAAATGGTTCGCATTGGACTGGAAACTCCTTGTCAGGTCATGAACCGATTTTACCGGAAAAAAGGGAAAAACGTCAAGATTTCAGTAAACCAAAAAAGTGTCACTTATCTGGGTTTTTATAAAATGTCATTTCCAAACTTATGTGTCTGTGCAGACTAAAGAACTGTACGCCTATTTATCCTGAGAAAACATGGTGAGCCTTGTCCACGTCTACCCCAAGAATCCACTTAAAAAAGTGTAAATCCGTACATCCCGATTAGCCATAGATACCAGGTAGTTAATCGACGGATTCGTAAAAAAATATATATACTTCTAGTTATGGGTGAATACACCAGTGTAGTTGTTTATAGCTAA
>NKZY01000873.1:0-83769 GCA_002374555.1 Metschnikowia mauinuiana | reverse complement strand
CTCTCACTTAAGAGAGTTATTGGAGTCCAATGAGGTAGTCATTCCGAAACACGAAGCTGTATATGAAACAGCGCAACACGTGGTAAACCATAGGAGGACTTAGAGGTTCGGTTTGGGCACTCCTATGCACGACTTGACCGTACTGATGATTTTTCTAGAATGGATCTTGTTTGAATATCTATCTTTGCAATGGGCCCCAGCCTCGTGTGCTTATAAACAGGAAGACCGTGTAACGTACCACTTCTCTCTATCTTTTTTTGAAATACTTTTAAAGGAGCATACCAAGATGGACTAGGTCATTCTATGATCTCTACCATTCTAGGATCTATACGTCTATGTCTATGTCTATGTCTATGTCTATGTCTATGTCTATGTCTATGTCTATGTCTATGTCTATGTCTATGTCTATGACTCTATGACTCTATGACTCTATGGTCTATAATGATGTTTTTACAATAATAAGCAATTAAAAAAAATGGTAGTGGACTTTTTGTTTTTTTAACGAGACTCATGGGCCAGAGTATAAGAGCGTTTATGTTAACGCGCACTTGGAACCAGAGGTTCTTTCCGCGCACCTGCATGCACCACTGACTTACACAACATCACCTGCTCACCAAACCACTGCTCACCAAACACACCCCAGACTCCTTCCTCCTTCCCCTCATCCCTCCTCCCTCATCCCCTCATCCCTCCTCCCTCATCCCCTCATCCCCATATCCGTTCTGGGACTTAAGAAGCCGAATCGGGAAATCAAAGTACATCCCCAATCCACCAATCCACCAATCATCACTCAGATCCATCCTTGGAACCAATCCATTCTTGGAACCATTCCAGAGAACCATCTAGAACTGTTCAGAACCGTCAACATTTAGACACAGAGAATCATCTGGGAATCGTCCAACTTGGAAACTGGGAATAAGCGAATCTTCCAATCTTCCAATCTTGAATCTTATCTGGGACTCTTCCAATCTTGAAACTGTGAAACTGTGAAACTCCAATCCTGACTGTGAATCTAATCTACAATGTCTCTGCCGCTCTTGCACCTGAACAAAAGGGCACAGCTAGAAAAAGTGATCCGGGAGTTCCAGGGTGAACTCGGCGGCGAATGGGAAAAGTACCATGAGTCGCTAACGCTTTTCCTCGTGGGGAAGCTCTCGCGGGCGGAGTTGGTCAAGACCATCATGCCGCTTCTTCATACCAAGGAGCTCGTCAAGTACCATAACCAACTCCTCCTACTAAACTTGGCCAACCTGGCGGTTCCAGGCGATGGCGGCGAGTTTCTGAGTGAAATCGCCATGTTCTGGAGCAAAAGCGGGCTGAAGGCTGCGTCCAAGAATAATGTCAAGAGCTCACAATACGAGAAATTCAAGTCCAACATCATGGGCTTGCCTTTGAAAGAGAGGAGACGGATCCGGCTGATCACCAACGACGCAGGCAAGAAAAATAAGCTTTCGGCGTTCATCACGCTCACGCGGCAAGCGCTTTTACCGAAAATCCCCATGATTCTGGACAAAGAACAGCAACAGCTCCAGGTGAACAATTTGGTTTCGTGGCAGCAGGATGTGGTCAATGGTATCAACACGCCCGTGGCCTCTACATCCTACGAATTGCCTGATTTGGATACGCTTCTGCGCAGAGTACTAATGACCATGCGAGAACACGGTTTAGTGGGCGGTCTAAATCTGAAAACACTTGAAATCATCTCGCTAGGCTTGGAGGCCCATCTTAAAAATATCTTGGAGCTGGCCATTGATATTGTGCGCTACAGAGAGAAAAAGTACGCCAGCAACTCGTTTCTCCAGGCGGGGTTTCTCAATGGGAACGTCAAGCCCAATGTGGCTCTGCTCCACGATGACCGCCGCTTGCCTAATCTGGACGTGGTGCTAGGAATCGAGGATTTGTACAATACCTTTGAGATGTTTCCGCATATGATCGAGCCGTGTGGGCCCAAGATGCGCTTGTCGAACGTGCTTCTTCGGAACGACGATGAGCTTGACCGGGAATTACCGGAAAGGGACAATTCCGAAAGGGACAAGAGTGACGTGGTGGGGTCGGCCGATGAACTTAAATGGATGCTCCATGATTTGATCAGTACGTGATCTTGTGATCATGGTCATGTGATTGTTTGATTCTCGCCTGTGATCCTGATCCTCTCCACATCACAGAACGTGGCTTGATTCATGTATGGTCAAATCTACGATTCGGATTTCAATGTGATAAAACTCTTTATGGCCATGTGATTTGCTGATCCATTGTCAATCCCAATGAAAATCGTCCATGATTGTGACGACTATGATCTTCTCCATGCGATCAAATGAGTTCTGTGTCTCAGAGTGTCTCAGAGTGTCTCAGAGTGTCTAAGAGTGTCTAAGAGTGTCTAACAGTGTCTAACAGTGTCTAACAGTGTCTAAGAGTGTCTAGATCATAGGACTATTTATAATAAGATGTCTGATCATTGGTCATTCGATACGGTGATGTCTGTGGTCGTTTACGATGGTCTGATCATTTGATAAGGACTGGTTTCCCATGGTGATTGTCCTGCTTATGTCCTGCATCCACGGATCAAGAGATTGGCATTAAGAGTGTCATGAATTAAAAGATTACATGATCAAGAGATTATCTAAAGGCAGATGTATAATAAATTGTTTATAATGGGTATTAAAGGGACAGTATCATAACTGGAATCTAGAGACTGTACTGGTAGTTTTTCTTGCATATATGTTTATATCCTGCATATATATGTTATATCCTGCATATAACCTGCACTCCTCACACCATACTCCATTCTATTATTTCCATATTCCTTCGGTTCCACAATATATTTTTTTCCCAAAAAATACTAGCTTAATCTAATAATATATACTGCATCTATTGGTCTATACTTCTCCCATCTCTATACCTATTCGACAATATTCAACACGATTCAGTATTCCCATTTGCCATTGTATGCCTTAATGTATCTTGAGTCCTTCACTCAACCCTTTGTCACTTTTCGTTGAATGGCTAAACTCCTATTTGATCCTGCACCTGGTCACAAAACAAACAAACCCTCTTAAAACTAACCTCGGCGGTTTCGGAGTCTCGGATATCACACACATTCACAATGGTGCTATTTTTCATGACTGTCTTTAAGATGGCCATGAGTTGCACTCCCGATTGGGGTTGATTTTCCGGAATCAGCGCCACGTAAACGGTATCGTTTTTGGGGGTAGTGAAGATATGGACCGAAACCTTCGACGGGCTGGAGAGGGTTTCCAAATCCTCTATACTCTCGAACCGTTTGACTTCACTGTTCACTTTTTTTCCTCCATCCACCAATTCAACTGCTTTGTCACTGAGCAAATCCATAAGCTTTCCATCTTCTATGCCCACGCTTTGGACGTAGATCTCGCCGTTTTCTCCCTCTAAACTCTCGAATCCCTTTAAACTCTCGAAAATCCTCCCAAGATCCGGTGGGTGCCCCAAAAAACGGAAAAAAACGGATTGTGTCTTGGAAATCTGGGCCCTTTCTCGAACCAACAACTGGTACTCGTTGGAAACCTCCGTCTCGCTCACCAGGAGCGGGGTTTCGGCACCCACAATCACCACCTTGGCGAAATCCCGCCTCGTCTGGCCCACAGACACTGTACGGTAATCCAGAATACTGAACAGTCCCCAAAGACGCTCGGGAATCACCAAAATATCATACTTTTGCTCGTACGACATGATCAGAAACTCAAGCAGGCGCCGGTTGTAAAGGTATTTCTGGTACTTTTCGTTTTCGGCCCTGAACTCGGCCTCGGCCTGCCGAAACCGGGCCTCCAGAGACCGCTGCAAGGCCACTAACTCTTCCAAATTGCGGTTTCCACTGGAGATCCGAGCCCGTAACGTTAATTCCTGAGCATCACAGTCCTGCGACTGTTTTAAAGTCTCGGCAACGGCTTTTTTCGCCTTTTGGATCTCTCGATCCACCGATGCGTTTGTTTCCTGTAATTTGGCCACCTCTGCTGCTTGAGTATCGAGTTTTTCCCGAAGAAGAGCCACTTTTGTCCGTTTTTCCTCTAGAACGGTATCATTTTTCGCCAAGTTAGACAATCTCAGAATCTCCTTTTCGTTATTCAGCCTCTCCAACGCGATCTGCAGCGCTTTTTCGGCCATAAAAGCATCTAGTTCTGCCCTTACGGCCTCCAACTCGGTCTGTAAGATCTGCCGGGCCTCCAAAACCTCAGTATCATCATTTTCAAGTTTTGCTTTGACCTCGTTTTCCACCTCGAAGCGGGAATCCCGCAAAAAGTCATCTTTCTCCAGGCGGATTTTCTGGAGTTTCAGGTTGATTTCATGCTCCTCCCGTTCAACCTTTTTCGTGATTTGATTCAGAAGAAACTCAAACCGGCCTTGATTTTCCAGAATCGTCTTTTCAAGCTCCCGCATCTCGGTCCTTAAGGCCTTATATAGAAGCCTAAACTGAACCGTTTCTTCTTCAACCAGAGCCAAAGCCACTTCAGCCTGAGCAATCTCCAAGTCTAGCTTTTCAGTTTCTCTGGCCAACTCGTCGGTATATGCACTCTCGTTTTCATGGACGCCGATTCGGGGCGACAGTTGGCCATATTTGCTGTTTCCACCATCACTGCTTGAAATCCTAGTTTTCAAATTAAGGTTATTATTAATGGACAAGAGCCGTTTATATTTATCGGCATTAGAAGCGGGCATTTCACCCCACGGCCTGGAAATTTCGGGACTATGATGTCCTGAAGTCAGAGATCTCGAATCAAGGTACGAGGATTCGCCAAAATGGTTTTCTGTATCGTTGGTAATGAAAGGAGTGGAATCATGGGCGTCAAAACTAGATTTTTGATCAAAACTTGATCTTTGATCAAAACCTGATCTTTGATCAAAACTCGATCTTTGAGCCTCGAAACTTAATCTTTGGCTAAGACCCCTTGGTTTCTCCGACGCCTCGAAACTTAACCTTTGATTTAGGCCTCTTTGTTTTTCCAGATCTGGCTTCAAAACAGGAATGAAGGAACCGCGGTTATTCATTTTGGACGGTTTGGGCGAAGTGACGATTTTGACCATCAGAAAACCAAGCGAGTGGCGGCGGCGGCGTTTGGGGGAGCGATGGGGAGAAGGTTTAGGAGATTGGCTGTAGTTTTTGGGCGAGGCGATCTCGCTAAGCACGCGTCGCCGGCTCGTTTCCGTCATGCTGTTTCAGGTTCGGGTGGACGGGTTTGTTTCGGGTTTTCGGGTTGTTTCACGTTGGTTTCACGTAGGTTTCACGTTGGTTTCAGGGTGTTTCAGATTGTTTCAGATTGTTTCAGATTGTTTCAGGTCGTTTCAGAGTGATTCGGTTGGTTCCAGATTGTTTCAGGCTTAGACGTAAGATTGTTCGGGTCCAAATGGCTCTCTTGCTTGCATAGATGATGTGGGTGTGCTGCTTCACATCTGTTTCAGTCTAGAGACGCTTCGCATGGTTGGCGCGCCACATGCAGGTGTAAACAAACAAGACCGCGAAACACCCCATTATATAAACCCTCCAGAGTTCGCAGCCATTTCTTCCCTCATTCTTTTTCCTTATTCTTACAGCACCCGAATAGCTCCATATTCTTACAGCACTCGAATAGCTGTCTCAGCAACAATGGTCACCGAGTATAAAGAAAAGGCGAGTGATGAAAACGAGCCATGAAAACGAGTGATGGAAACGAGCCATGAAAACGAGTGATGGAAACGAGTGATGGAAACGAGTGATGGAAACGAGCGATGAAAACTTCTAGATAGGAATAGAGTATATTTATTCTATTCACTTTGTGGGGGATCAATAAATATGATCTATTGGGGAGTGATACAAGAGAATGGTATTACAATGAGAGATTTCATCATTAAGGACCAAGAAGTTAGATGTCTCCGAATTTATCTGGTCGAGCCACATACAGTTGCACACAAGAAACAGCCAAGCTCGATGTCGAAACGTGGTAAACAACGTCGATCTCCCTTTTAGTAGAAATGTCCAAAAAAACGTCCAAACAGTCTGAATGCAGATACTCCCCTGCATGTGTTTACCCTTTGACCTTTTTATATTATTTATTGTCTTGGCCAGACCTCCTTACTGGTATCCCAGTATCCATAAGTCATGGGCATCTGTGAGTCATGGGGATCTACAATTATGGAGAGTTACTTTTCCACCAACACACTATCATTCATACTAACTAATGAGGTTGAATCTGGTGGCTCCAAAAAAAAAACATGGTAGGGATTGAAAGGTGAAATGGCCTTGACTTGTTCACTGTTTGTCAAGTACTCCTGGAGGCGGGTCCAGGTCTCTACCATTCTCTGCACAAATCCACGGAAAATTAATTGTTGACAAGGTTGGCAGCACGCAACAACTTGGAATTTGTACTGGTCTATCTTTGGCCCCGCTTTCGCAATACCCAATGAGGCATGGTTTTCTGGGGTCATTTTCCATGACAAGAAGACTAAAGGACTCGGAGGATGTCGTGCTGCCGGCCAATGACAAACCCCATAAACAGAGGTATTACCAAAGTCTGCTGCCACGTGCTCCAGCCTTTACTGGTCCAGCACAAGTGTTGTCCGTTACCATGAACTCCATAAGCTGAACGGTGATGTCATTGGCTTTAATACTTATGGGTGAGGATATCTTCTCAGTTACTATCTTGGTGTACTGATATTCAGGGAGTCTTTAACTACTATGGGTTCTTAACTACTATGGGTTCTTTACTATTAGGGATTCTTAACTACCATGGGTTCTGGGTGTACTAGAAATTATACTCCGGTGAACTGAGCTAATGATACATTCAATAATCGGGATTCTTCCATATCGATTGTGGGTGCCATCACCTGTGAACTCCCAGACTATACTTGAAGTGTCCCGAATGAGAGAAGTGCTCCCAAATGAGAAACGTACGGGACACTTTGGAACTTTTCCTGGTTGAAAGCCCAAGGAGCTTGACCAGTACATTATTTTCGATTCATTGGAATACGTCAAAGGAGAGAAAAAGGAGAGGAGCTTGCTAACGTTTTGGGCTGTTCATCTTGAGCATAGACTTGAAAGCCCAGCTACCTTCTTGGCCCCGTTGGGAACTGGAGTCAACTCGAACATCGACTGCAAGATGCATTCTTTTTGGTGAAACCGACACTCGCCCAAAGGGAGAACCCCGGTACCAAATTGTTCTTTACATTGCATTCAAACTCCCAGATTCAAATCCAAGATTCAATTCCAGAATCAAACTCCCGGAGTTGATCTCCCAGATTTGACTCCCAGATTTGACTCCCAGATCCAAACTCTGAAACTCTTGTTTCGTCTGCAAACGCAGATCACGGCATACGAAAACATGTGACTCGAGTGAACACATCTTACATGTCCACAGTATTTTTTTACAGGTGGACTTGTCATTGTACGCATGGAATTATCAGTTTTGGTGATTTTCTAAGGTCTTTCGGACCTAAATACTTTACGAAACAATCGAAGATCAATCTGAAAAATTACTGATGAAGATGAATGTTTGAACAGGATGTTTATTGGTAGTGCGGTGCCCATATTGGCCCTAACTATCCTGTCTTTTTTTCTGCCCTGTCTTTTTTGTCCTGTCTTTTCTGTCCTGTCTTTTTTGTCCTGTCTTTTTTGTCCTTTCTTTTTTCTGTTTAGGATGATCGAGATTATTCAGCACTCAAAACTGATGGTCATTGAGGACTACTGGCATCACCATAAGAGTATGAAAAGTTAAGATTAATACTAATAAACACTACTAAATATATACATGCTCTAAGGGGGGGAAGTACCGGTTTCGGCTTCAGTTTCGGGTCTCAGTTGAAGTCACGTGACTGCAAGTTCCGGGTCATGGCCGGAAGTGCTATACGAATGCCGTCCAATTCCTTGGACATTTTCACCTGGCAGCCCAACCGCGAGGTTTCCGTGAGCCCAAATGCAAGGTCCAACATATCGTTTTCGTCATCGTCGGGCTCGGGGATCTCGTCGTAGAATTCCGGGTCCACAATCACGTGACACGTCAGGCACGCGCACGACCCACCACATGCGCCCTCCATGTCCAAGTTATATGATTGGGCAATGTCCAAGATATTGTCGCCCTCGGCCACCTCGAATGTCTGCTGCGATCCGTCTTTGGAGATGAACGTCACGTGGAGCTCTTCTCCCTCGTTGGGTTTATGGAGGTGGTTGTGCAGGAGCGTGGAGGTTGAGGTAAATGCCCGGACTGCACCTAATGCGGAGGTGTACGGGTTTGGCGTGCGGCCACTCAATCCGGCGCCATTACATGCAATCCCGGTGGACATGGTATGTATTCCGGGGGTCGGGGCGGCTCTGGTGGTGAAGAACCTGGTGGCGGCATGAGATCCGGTCCTGCTTGTCCCCGTATTAGAACCGGGGGTGCATCCGGGGTTGGATCCGGAGGGGGATCCGAGGGCGGAACCGGAGACAGCACCGGAGGCAGAACCAAGGGCAGATCCAAGGACGGAACCGAGGTTAAGAGTTCCGGCCGCCACGTAACCACTTCTAACACCCCGTGTCAAAGACCCAATGGAGCTCGTTCCAAGTCTGTGCATAATAGATGGCGTACCGATGCCTCAGCTAATGAGATTTTGCGCATACTAATATGAAAATTGGGCCGCGCACGACCCGGCGGATTTTGACAAAATACACTCAAATTTCACCCGAAAATACAGAGCAAAAGTATCGGAGAAGTAGAAAAAAGTATGGAGACAGTGGTTGAGACTGCATACAGGATAGAAGATAAACAAAGTGCAGGAGCGTGTATATAAGTAGGCGTAGTATAGAGTATACTATGCAGAGTGTACATCTCAGTATAGGTGGCTGGGAGTGTAAATAGTATAGAGAAGCACCAGTTGACGATACGCTCCATAAGTATATTACCAAAAGTGTATAGCGTGGAGTATGGGAAGTATGAAGAAGTTGGGTCTCGGATGTACGGGTTTTTCGCGTCCTGCATATATAACAATGCCATAACAAAAGCCAATAACAAAAACCATAACAGGTAAAACTTTGACTAGAATTCGAAGGAAGTTTCTGCTTATGCCATTATTAAATTGTTTGAGGGTGAACTGGACTCAGTGGGGTTCAATTGTTCTATATGCAGGTCCGTTGAAGTATTCAGGATCTACTGAAGATTTACATTTTCTAGAGTAATAAGACCATACCCACCGTATAGTTTCGGCTATATATTAACGGTCGAAAGCATAGACAGTAGCAGTAGCAGTAAGTAGTGGGCAGTATTTACATGGTATGCAGTATTGACACAATATGCAGTATTTAGACAAAATGGACAAGACAAAATGGACAGATTTAGACAGTTTTTGGAGGATAGACATGGTAAAGAGAACCATGCACTTCTGAATGAGTGACTGGTGGAGTCATTCCTGTATACACCATCAACATACCGTAATCTTGCTCATCTTCGCCTCTTGGTTCTCGATTCTCGATTCTCTTCGATTCTCAAAATTGATATTCAATTTCTCCGATGGAGAGACCCTTTTCTTGGGGATTCGAACGCTTGGTGTTTCTGTCGCAATGATCCAATGCTAAACATCCATGGGAATCCAAATTTAGCAATTTCTTCAATAAGATTGAATCCGGCTCTTTCCGTATCGAGATATTTTTCTTTATCGTTTGCATCAGCCAATGCAATTCTGTTCTTTACTCTGTTCTTTTCAAATGCTTGCTGGCCAAGCCCCAACTTCACTCTGAGCCTCTCCTTTGTTTCTTTAAAAGGTTCATTGAATGGGGAATGCACCAAATAGAAAATGGCTTATTATGTGTGTAAGTGGTTTTTTTCTGGAAATGGAACACCGGGATATTATTTCACAGCTATTCGGTTCTCGGTTCTCTTCGATTCTCTTCGCTTCGATTCACATCGATTCTCTTTAATTCTGGGTTGTTGGTTCTTGTTTCTTGAACCCCCGACTCCGAATCTTCGGTTCTCTTCCGTTCTCAATTCTCAAATCGCTTCTCTTCGATTCTGTTCGCTTCTCAAATCACTTCTCTTCTCAAATCATTCCTCTTCGATTCTCGGTTCTCTTCGCCTCTCTTCGGTTCTTGTAATCCCGACTCCGAACCTTCGCTTTTTGGTTCTCAAATCACTTCTCTTCGGTCCTTTTCGGTTCTCTTCTCTTCTCTTTAATTCTGGGTTCTTGGTTCTTGGTTCTTGGTTCTTGGTTCTTGTTGTTTTTTCCCGACCCCGAATCTTCTCTTCTCAATTCTTAGCTCGGTCTTCTTCACTTCTCTTCGAATCGAGAATCGAGAATCGATTCTCGAAGCGACTCGAAGCGATCACCAAAACTTACTGGCCAACACCAAAAAAATCAACACCACCAAAACGCCAATGATCGCATAACTAATGAACTTGTTCGCCGTGATCCGCCGCGACATCGACTTCAAAGTCTGGATCGATTTGTCCACGTAATTGTCTGCTGCCAGTAATGTGTTGCGCAGATTGAGGATTTGTTCGCGTTGCGCCCTTAAATCGTTTAAGATATTTCCGCCTATGCCCTCGGTTTCATTGGCGATGCGCTGCGATTCGCGAAGCCGGTCTGAACTGCGCTCCAAAGATGCGTTGCTTTGGAGGAGTTTTTTTCGCTGCGAATCGTACGCGGAGTTTCCATCAACACTTTCGTCGCCGTCAATTTCGTCTCTGTACCTGGAACTGGCGCCAAAAAGCTGGTTTCTGTTTTGGTGCTCGGAAAGCTGCGCCGCTTGTTTTTGGTGCTCTCCTACTTCCGTACGGTACTGCCGGATCTTGGCATTGAATGTAGACCTGGTGTTGGCCGGCATGTTTTGCACTTCGAGGTTCATTTGCTCAATGATTTCTTGTGCTTCGTCAAGCGCAGCCTGGATCGCCGGAATCGTATCCTGGGGCTGGCCTGCATCTGCCCCGGCATTGAGCTTGTTGCTGGCCTCTTGGATGGCGAGTTGGAAGTCGGTTTCGTAGGTGCTAAAGAGTTCACTCATGTGGGGTTTCAGCTATACCCCTGAATGCGGTGTTGTATATGATGATGCACGTGCGCGATCACGTGGCAAGATGCCACGTGCTCCACAGTCACGTGTTGTTATATACAGGAAAATGGGGCCTACTCTAAGCCTCCAGACAGTACCCTCTCTCCAGTTCCATAAAACATTCTACGGTTCAGAAGTAATGGAGAATTGAATTACTAGCTAAATTCTTGAATGAAAAGCTCAGGGAAGGAACAGCTCACGGTTCAGTAGAAGCCCATCACATGATCGTAGTCAAAGTATAAAATGATTAGCCTCTGTTTTCTGTTTTTGGCTAGTGCCTTGTTTCAAACTCATCGCCCTCGTCCTCATCGGTTCTGCTCTTATACTTCTTGAAAGCCTCGGTGATCTGGTCCACCAAATTGGAATCATACGCCTTCGAGTCACTGGACCCTCTGGACTCCGTGGGTCTCAAGCCCAACTGCTGGCCCACCACTTCGGCCGTGACGTTCTGCATATCCTGGAACTGGGCCACATCTGGCTTGGATGCATCGGTCTCTTCGTCCTCGCCGAGATCGAGCGAATGGATCGTCAAGTTCAACAACGACTTGCTGCTTCTTCTGCGCATCAACTTTCCTGGGAAAGGCCCTGCTTTCGGAGCAAACTGCTTGACGAGCTCCTCGTCCTTTTCCTCCATATCATCTCGCTCAAAAGAGTGCACGGAGTTGCGTCTCTCGGGAGGGGCCACTTTTGGTGTCTTGGGTGTTCTGCATGTGACACCATTGTCATGGATCCACTTGGCCACAACTGCTGTCCAGCCACACTGGTGGGATGCCCCCAACCCACGGCCGGTATCTCCATCAAAGTACTCGTAGAATGGCACGTATTCTTTGAAATGGGGGTCCTGGTCCACCAACTCGTTTCCGCCGTTGCACGCTCTATTGCCGTCCACGTCCGGCACAAACAAGTGGATGAGCCGGTGCTGGATCTCCTGCGCACACTGGGCCAAGTTGAGGTAATCGCCCGATCCTTTGGGACACTCCACCTTCAAGTCATTTCCGTAGTAGAGGTAGAATCTCTGTAATGACTCCACCAAGAGGAAGTTCACAGGGAACCAAATGGGGCCTCTCCAGTTGGAGTTTCCTCCGAACATGCCGGAGTCTGACTCGCCCGATAAGTACTTGACCTCGTACTTTTGACCGTGCACGTCCAACTCGAACGGGTGTTCCTCGTGGTATTTCGATAACGACCGGATCCCGTACTCGGACAAAAACTCCTTTTCGTCCAACATCCGCTCCAAAATGGCCACCAACCGTTCCTTGTTCACCAACGACAACAACAACCGCTCGCCCACGCCTCGGTTGGACATGGACGCAATGTTGCGCTCCGCCACGTCTCTCCTGTTCTCAATGAACCAGTCCAATCTCTTCTTGAAGGATGGGAACTTGTTCAACAACTCCGGCTCCAACGTCAACGACGCATATAATGGGATCAAACCCACCAACGACCGGATCGGCAACGATTTCGTGTGGTCACCGAAATGAATGGCGTCGTAATAAAACTTATCTTTTTCATCCCACAATGACTGCTCTGTTGGCGTCTGGTGGCCTTCTGATGCTCCCATGTAAGACATTGCATCGGCAATCAATAAGAAATGCTCAAAGAACTTGGAGGCAATGTTCTCGTACACGGGCCTGGACTTGGCCAACTCCAACGCAATGTTCAACATCTGCAAACAGTAGAATGCCATCCATCCCGTGGAGTCTGATTGCTGTAAGGTTCCTCCAGTGGGTAAAGGCTCGGACCGGTTGAAGACTCCGATATTGTCGAGTCCCAAAAAGCCACCTTCAAACAAGTTGTTTCCTTCTTGATCCTTCCGGTTGACCCACCAGGTGAAATTGATCAAGAGTTTCTGGAAAACTCCTTCCAAGAAATCCAAGTCCTCAACGCCATACATCTTCCTCTCGATCTTGAACACTCTATAAGTGGCCCACGCATGGACTGGAGGGTTGACGTCGGAGAAATTCCACTCGTATGCCGGCAATTGTCCATTAGGGTGCATGTACCACTCTCTGGTCAACAAGGTTAACTGGTTTTTGGCGAACTCGGGGTCGATCATGGCAAAGGGAATGCAGTGGAAAGCTGTATCCCAAGCAGCAAAGAACGGATATTCCCACTTATCGGGTAAGGATAACACGTCATCGATAAACAAGTGCTTCCATTCCTTGTTCCGTCCATTGGCTCTGTTTTCCGGAGGTGGAGGAGTGTTGGGGTCACCACTGGACCAATAGGAATGCACAAAGTGGTAGAATTGCTTGGTCCACAATAACCCAGCAAAGGCTTGTCTCTGCACCTGTCTCAAGTCGTCCGAAAGTGGTAAAGGCGTTACCTTCCAGTAAAAGGCATCGGCCTCGTCCTGACGTCTTCCGAAAATGTTATCAAACTCAAACTCGTCGATTTCCTGGTGCTCTTTCGAGAGCTTATACCGGATAGTGACGTAATCACCAGGAGGAACCCCTCCATCCTTGTCAAAGGAAAAGAAAGCAGCAGCTTTGGTTCCCTCGTTTTCAGGGTTAATCAGAGACTCGTCGTTTGCAACCACATATTCATGGAAGGCGTTCTTGGTATATTTGGACGAGTTCTCCTGGCCATACAAAGCCTTCATATTGGTCTCGTTTTCCGTAAACAACAACTTGGGCTCCACATCAGGCGAGTTATCGTTGACGCCCGGAGCAGGAGCGAAAGTAAGGTACCGCTTGCCGAATTTGGCATGGTCCACCTCCACAGTGTGGTCATCCACGGCCCGCAAATGGGGCTTGGCCTTATGACTCTCCTCGGTACCCCAAGACCAGGTGTTTCTCAAAACCACATGGGGCAAAATATGCAACGGAGCCGGGTCGGGGCCCCTATTGTAGGCAGTGATGCGGAAAAGTAATTCCTCGGGATCGTCGTCGGCCTTGGCCACTTCATGCACCACATCGAAATACCTGCTTTCGTCGAAAATCCCGGTATCCGTCAACTTGTACTCCTTCTCCAAAAGCGTGCGTTTGCCGCTTTCCTCCACCAACTGCTTATATGGGTACTTGGCATGCGGGTACTTGTATAAGAACTTGGTGTACAGGTGGGTGGGGGTATTGTCCAAGTAATAGTAAAGATCCTTAACGTCCTCGCCATGGTTACCCTGCGAGTTGGTCACCCCAAACAACTTTTCCTTCAAAATGTCGTCCTCGCCATTCCATAGCGCCATCGACAAATTGACCAATTGGTGAGTATCACAAAAACCACCCAACCCGTCTTCTCCCCACCGGTACGTTCTGTAGCGGGAATCGTCAAAGGAGAAATCGTCCCATGCACTCCCGGAGGCCGAGTAGTCCTCCCTGACGGTGGCCCATTGCCGCTCACTTAAATACGTTCCCCAGCGTTTGTGGTACTTGGAGCGTTGCTTGTTTTCGAAGAGGCGGCGCTCTTCTGCGGTTAGGAGCTCAAGGAATTGGTCGCTCATTCCTTTGGTCTCCGATGGAAAAGAAGGGAAGTTTCGGGGGGAGAGGGGGGTATTTATACCTGGACGTGGGGCGCCCCACGCGCTGCCTGCAGGGAGAACGGGATGCGTTGCTTGCTGCTCGGGGGTGCGATGCGCGGAAGCACAGCATGTGCAGGAGATAAAGTAATTTCCTGCATATACGCACGGGCCCGGTACGGGGCAGATCATCATAAATTTGTTCGATTGGTTCTTGAGTAGATGTTCAAGGTTATAAGTGGAGATTTAATTATTAAAATTGGTAATGTTCTGGGCCTTGAATTTGTTTTTCCCAGCTCCATAGTGGGGAATTTTCATAGTTTTTTATTTTTTATTTTATGGTTATGAGCGCGTGAATCCAGTTTACGATACCCATTGTGCAGGACCAAACGTGGAGAGGATCCAAGCACGTATCTTGACGTGCCACACTATTTCAATGTTTCCTTAGTTCCTTCCTTCAACGTTTCATGTATGTTTCAAGTGTTTCATTGTTTCAATGTTTCATGGGTCCTAGAATTATGCAGGCTCATTACCATGATGGAATTTTATTGGCCAGGTCTTGATCCATTGGGTGATTTGAGACCAATTGTAGTCTTCTTGGTCCTTTATTCGAAAAAGACAAAAAACAAGACAAAAGACAAGACAAGACAAGACAAGACAAGACAAGACAAGACAAAGACAAGATAAGACAAGATAAGACAAGACAAGACAAGACAAGACAGAAGACAAGACAAAAGACAAGACAAATGGACAGATTCCTGCAATATCTAGACAGTAGAGTGGACAGAAAAAAGTTCTGACTTTAGGTCGGACTGTATGCAGTACTAACCCTACGATCTTGACAATAGAGTTCGAGAAAGCAAAGAATTAAGCACGTGGCAGATGGCCCAAGCTTAGAGGAGTCTAGACTGGGGTTTTTTCCAGATGAATATCCTGGGTATGCTGAGATATTGAATTCTTTGGGCTGGTGCATCAGTACACCAGGAAAATGCATTTGACCAGGACTTTAACCACAGAATTTGGCACTTCCACACTCTGTTCAACTCTGCCAGCACTCACAGCCACCGTCTTCCTGATGTGTATGAACGTATTCTGGTCTGACACAATAATAGTGTCCAGAAGGGAGTATGGAGTATCAGGGAGTATGGAGAATCAGGGAGTATGCAAATCACTTCTCTTCAGGATCGCCAAGTGATATGGTAGGGTAGTATTTGATGTAGACACTCCATTGAACATTAGGGTAGAATAAAGCAGGGCAGTGGTCCGTGCCTCATATTTTTCTCTTGATAAGTTCCCACCAAAACATACTGGTATCGATTCTGTCTGAACTCAGCATTAATACAAGAGACAAACTTGAAACTTGCAGAGCTAGAGACTCTTCGAAAACCTTAAGCCAAGACTGATGACCCTTGCAACGGTATACTGCAGAATGCATATACATCACGGCAGAATGCAAATACATCATGCATATGGGCTTTCCAGCCTAGCAATGAGCTAATGTTCTCAAGGCCATGAGCTGAGAATATCCAGCAATAAAGGCAGTAAATACCACAAGGAGTTGGACCAGTAGAAGGCCAGTCACAAGGACAAGATTCTCCAAGAGATTGACGAAAAGGATGAGATTCTCCAGGAGCTCGAGCGCATCCAAAACACGGGATCTTTCTTCAGCGACGACGAGAAGGCCAACAAGGCTGAACAGAAAGTGGAGGAGCCCAAAAGCCAGGCTTATGTCGAGACCAAGTGTAAAGTGCTTTTGATACTGGAAAGACTATCTGCACTCTCCAACTACCTCTAATCCAACTGCCTTCTCCAACTGTTTTCTCCAACTGCCTTTTCCAACTGCCTTCTCCAACTGTTTTCTCCAACTGCCTTTTCCAACTGCCTTCTCCAACTGTTATGCTTCCCTAGTTAAACCATGCCGAAGTGTTAAAAATGACGTTTCGTTTTTTTGGTCTCGTCACCGCATCAAAAGAAAATATGGCTGTGTTTTTTCGGGGAGCGAGCCTCCTATTTATATACATTTTCTGTTCACAAACGCACATGGCTGCAAACTCTGAAACATGGCGCTCGCCGTCCATGCGCATGCACAAAAGGACCACCCCTCATGCACCAATATAAAAGGCAGCATATCCCCACTTTTTTCTCCTTCTTTCCTTTTTTACTACTTCTCTTCTTTTACTTCTTTTCCCTATTTTCCCTCTTTTCCCATTTTCCACTTCCTTACTGGAGTTTCTACAATCACCACCATGCATTCTCAGATCACCGAAATACGGAAGGAGATCGCCGGGTATCCTTGGGGATAAGGATAGAGATCGCCGGGCGTCGAATAAAGGATCATTTTGCAGGCAGATAAATCGGTGGGATTCATAGTGGGGCACGTTCTTCCTAGCTGAGGAAATATATAAGAGGCAACGGAGCCGCCTCTTGTGTCAGAACCATCAGCCAGAATCATCAATCCAGTTTGACAAAGAGGAATCGGTATTTCGAATTATTAGTTCAGAGAGGAACCAGAATATACAGTGACTGGGATGATCACTGAAGTGCCATACTTATTGGAGTTATTAGAGAACATCGAGATAGGTTTTCCTTTTTACGCGAAAGTTTACACTAACACCCAAAAGAGAAAGGATATGAATTAGAGGATTTGAATTAGAGGATATGAATTAGAGGATATGAATTAGAGGATATGAATTAGAGGATATGAAATATATTGATATGGAACCTTGATGATTTAGAAAGGACATGAAATTTGAGAATTTGGAAAGGAACGGTGGGTTCAGGGAGAGGAGCGACGAGTACTCGAGAAACTCGAGCTTCGGAATCTTCGTGCTATTGTGGAAAGAGAAGATATGAGCCATGAGTTTAATTCGATAAAGGAGGAGATGGTCCAGCCAGATGATCATCAAAGAGTTGCATGGAAATGTGGATGACTGTGAGAAGGAATTGAAGGAGAAGCTCCACAATTACGAAAAGACCCGGTACTTGGAATACAACTACAGCGTCTAGAAAAAGTTATCATGGTATGATCGAAGTCGGCATTGAATTTAGACTATTTTGATGGATATGGTATTGGGGCCCCGGAATTCGCGCAGCCCCCGGAATTCGCCAGAAATACGACGTCTAAATGTGCACCAAGGCCGATTTTACAATACAGGAAAAGTTGAATGTGGTTGGCGGAATTGCAGGATTGCAACCAAACCAAAATCATTGGGTTTCTAACGGAAAAAAATGCCGTTTGCATTGAGGGCTTTTTTGACTGACGTTGCCTGGTGTACGGGTGTCTGGGCCTCGATTGCATTTTGTCGGGGCTGGTGGGTCCGGTGGGTCCGGTGCTCAAATTGGCTTGGTGCACGGTTACGTGGGCTGGTGTACGGGCCTACCACCCGTTGGTGCACGGAAGTGTGCGGTGGAACGTGGCGGTGTTGCTATTCGCTGGAAGGTACGGGTCTATATGCACTGAAATGTCCTCCCCCACCCCCAAAGTTTCGTATTTCAGGTTTGTTTCAGATGTTTCAGGTTTTTTTCAAATGTTTCAGGTTTGTCGTCTTGTTTCGGGTCTGGTTTGTCGCTTTGTTGTGCTGTCAAGATCTCGCTTATGCAATGAGGTCATCCTGCATGAAAGATCGCACGCGTTTCTTTTTCTGCACGACGCACTGATCCACCGGTGCTGCCAATCCGGGAAGATTCTCGGCGCATCTCACCAACCCCAGAAATGGGGCAGCTCTGGGTATATAAACCGGGCAAATCCATCCCATTTTTCGCCGCCAAAAAAGCCTTTTTTCTACACAAACTTCTTTCATGACTCAATCCAAATTTAATACCATCATCAAGCCCGACCAGGACGCCGCCGCTGTGCCCTTCCCACCCCCCAAAATCACCGGCACCGTCATGGACCGGTTCATGATGAAGGAAAAAGTCACGGTGATCACCGGAGCCGCCGGCGCCATTGGAGGAGCACTTGCCGAGTCGTTTGCCCAGGCCGGCCTGCATGTGGCCATCATGGATTTCAAGTACGACCCCAAGCTCGACGAAAAACTCCAGAAAACATATGGAATCAAGGCCAAGTCGTACCAGGTGGACGTGACCGACTACACGCACGTGGAGAACGTGGTCAAGCAGATTGTGGCTGATTTCGGCACCATCGACACGTTCATTGCCAATGCCGGAGTGGTGTGGACCACGGGAACCATTTTGAACCCTGAATCCACCGCCGACCAATGGAAACGTGTTTTCGATGTCAATGTCCATGGAGTGTTCAATTGCTCCAAGGTGGTGGGCGAGATTTTCCGGGAAAAGGGCCAAGGGTCCTTGATCATGACCGCCTCCATGAGTGCTCACATCACCAACGTGCCCAACTACCAAACGTGCTACAATGCCTCCAAGGCTGCTGTGTTGCACATGGCCAAGGGCTTGGCTGTTGAGTTTGCCGGTTTTGCCCGGGTCAACTCCGTATCTCCGGGTTACACCGACACGCCGTTGTCGAGTTTTGTGCCCACGGAGCAAAGGGCCAAATGGTGGGGCTTGACGCCCATGGGCCGTGAGGCTTTACCAGAAGAGTTGGCCGGTGCTTACTTGTACTTGGCCAGTGACTTGGCCACCTTCACCACGGGAACCGATATCCGCGTCGACGGAGGTTACTGTGCAGTGTAAGAAGCGGAAGAGAGATTATAGAACTAATTATAGACCAAATAGATATTATAAAGTATTTATGGAAGGAACAGTTAAAGATGTTGTTTCCGTGAAGGATTTGCATTTAAAGTAGTATACTGCATATACAATTGTGGACTGCATATACGCTACAGTACTGCACATAAGCACTATCAACAATCCCAAGTATACAACACCATACACCAAACTTTACACCTGACCTAGCTAGTCATGTATATTCCATAGGTTTATCCTTAAATTATGCCTTTGCTGCTGCCATTGTTTCCAAAAATTAAATATTTGGGATCTGAAAAAAGAGGAAAGCTCCCTAAACTTCCGAAAGGGGAAACCCATAACCGGGTCTATTACTATAAACTGAGACTCCAGAATTAAAAAAAAAATGGAGAGAAAAGGGTGAATTTTTTGCCTGAACTTTATGTTCTTTTTTGCTGCGAGATATATGGCTGCAAACACCCGTACACCAACCTAAAAAATCTAAAAAAAAAAACGAAAAAAACATGACAATTGTATAATTTTTTTGACCCCAGTAGCTTTTTTTTAAACAAGAGATTTGATTTATTTTGACTTTTTGGGAATTTTCTGTTTTTTTTTGGTTTTTTTTCCAAGGATTTTTTGGGGATTTTGGATTGGTTACGAGCCCGGGCTCAACTTCCGCTACCTCCATCACCACTACCACCAAAAAGCGATACTTCTTTATTACCGGATTAGGAAATATTTAGAGTGGATTCATCTTTATTCTTGCTCCTTTCTATTTGGGAATTGCCTATTTGAGTAATTTTTTTGTGTGTGTGTCAATTTCCAACGCACTAATGTTTACTGCTTTCGTTGAAAAAGCACTGTTTCCATGCAAAATACACACCAAAATCACCCGCCACAAATTTGATTCCATACAAAAACCCAAAATCCTCTTGAATTAAAAGAAAAAAAAACCAAAAAAAGCAATTCTAATAAAAAAAACCCGGGTATATCAATAATTATATGGGTTTGGAGTGGGCAGTTTAGTCGTTGTGCTGGGATTTTGCCTGTCCGCCTTGATTTCCTTTTTTTTCAGAAAANGTTGTGCTGGGATTTTGCCTGTCCGCCTTGATTTCCTTTTTTTTCAGAAAATGCGGTTTTAGCTCAGTTGGGAGAGCGTCAGACTGAAGATCTGAAGGTCCTGTGTTCGATCCACAGAAATCGCATTCTTTTTTTCGCCCGCGCGAACCACGTTTTCTGCAGCCACAGTGGAAATAACCACCATAACCACGATAGAGTGCGTGACGCATGTCCTTGCATAACCATTAGGGCCACACATTCCAAGCTTAAATAAACCGAACCCCCACAAATAAACTAGAGTTACGGATTGCTAACAATGATAAAACATTGGGCAAACCCCGAGCCCTTAAACTCCGGATTTCCTTTATTCCCTTTGGAAAACTAAACAGACATGAAACAGACATGAAACAGACATGAAACAGTGAAACAGTGAAACAGTGAAACAGTTCTGAAACAGTTATGAAACAGTTGTACATTTCTAGAAGAAACACCCGTACACCTGAGACGATTGAAACCATTAACAGAAACAGAACGAAAATTTACCAAAATAGTCTACAGAAATCATCGATACGATATATTGAGCATTACAGCGTTTGATTATGGTACAGAATATGGAGACACTGCCCCTTCTCCCCGCTTCACACACAGCTTCACTAAAACAACCGCCCGGAAGGCCTATGGCATATAATGCCATCGGACAAGCAAAGAGCGCCGCTTCCTTGGAAAAAGCCGCCCCTTACCGCACTGGCCTTGGCCCTATCTCGCTTAGTTGGCGGCAACACAGTCCCTGGAAATGTGGCCAGCCTCACCACAGTTGTAACAGTTCTTGGCAGGCTTGGCGTCCAGAGCTGGGGCACTGGTGCACTCCTTGGAAATGTGGCCGCTCTTTCCGCAAGAGTAGCACTTGACGCTGTTGGCCTGGCAGTCCTTGGCAAAGTGGTTTGGTCCGCCACACTTGTAACAGATGGTGGACTTACCGGCAGCAGCAGCAGGTCTCTGTCTTCTTGGGGCAGCGGCGGCTGGGGTGCTCTCGTTCTTTGGGCACTCTCTGCTGATGTGGCCGAACTCGGAACAGTTGTAGCACTTGGAGCCCTGGGCGCTGTTTGGACAGTCTCCTTGAACGTGTCCAATGTCACCGCAGGAGTAGCACTGTTTGCTCATGGCAGTTTTTGGCTCTGGGCAAGCAGTGGACTCGTGACCTGCCTGGCGACAGTTGTAGCACAATCTCTCAGTTTGCTGGCAACCCTCGGCGATGTGGCCGACTTCTCCGCATTTGTAACAAGATCTTTGGAACATGATGGTGGCGTTTAAAAATTTTTTTATCAAAATTCAGAAGAGTGCGGGGGTCACGTGTGCAAAAAGGTCACCCGCGAAGAGCGTGATAAATAGTCACGTGGTTAGCGCGTGGTTAACACGTGATTAGTTACAGGTGACCAGTTCCACGTGACTGACTTTTTTTTTCTTCCAAAAGAAAAGGGCCCACGTGACTCGTACACATTTTTGTCTTCCCCAAGTACTCCTCTAATTTTATTTTGCCATCCTGGGCTGACCCCTAATTATTGCCCAATTACATATTTTTGCCGTAGTGGCGCCATTTTTCTCCCCGGGGTGTCGATCTCCTGCATATAGCGCGGGAGACCGGAGCTTTTCTCAACCTCCGAGCAGCCGAGATTCCTCGCATCCGCGACTCTCCTCGCACCCGAGACTCCTGGCTGCCGAGCCCTCGCCCGGACTTGTATTTCCAGGAGATAAGGCAACTCATCCCCGGATTACGCTGCATCCCCTATAAATACCGTCCGATCCCCCGCCCCATTTTTTTCCTCCATATCTTTTTTTACCCACCTTCTTCCATCTTCCTTTTTAAACTATCATCTTAATCTCCTTTCCTAATTTATCCAATTGGTCATTACTTTCCCTCCAATAGTGATTATCTCATTTGCCACTAACATTTGATCATTTTACCACCAAATCACACCTTCATCCAGTCACCGGCTTATTAATACATTGCCTGATTGACCAATACATCTGCATTCATTGATTCTGATAGCTTGACCGATATCTTGTGATTCATCCAACCACTAATTATTCCCCATTGATTGCCATAATATGTCATTTTTCAGAACATTACAGCTGTCGCCAGCCACCATCTCCATTTTCCACTGGGCAAAGGTGCCTACGTCGGCACGAGTGTATGCGTCGTTGGAAAAAGCATACTTCAAATTAAACGACGACAAGGACCTTTTCCAGATCGACTTGATGGCCAAACAAATGCCCACCTATGACCAGTTCAAGACCATCTATACACAATGCGTGCATGGGGATGTATGCAAGGATGTGTTGAAGACGGTGTTCCCGCTTTTGAACGATAAAATGTCGAAAAACTCCGATGTTTGGGTGACGTTCAAGGCCTTGGGCGTGGACCACGAGAGAGGGTTCAAGGTTTTCCTGCAGAATGAATACGAGAAGATTCACGAGGCGTACACGGAGATGATTCTGCAGAAAGACCCGGAAATCGACCCCACGCTACTTTTTAAATCGCCGTTGCTCATTGACTGGGACCAGAATATGATTGCGTGTGATGAAGAGGGCTTGGACGCCATGTTGGCCAAATACAGGAACGACTTGAAAGACCCGGGTCTCTCCACTGCATAGGAACTCCTTTGATAATGACATTAATTTAACGATACAATCCGAAACGATACAATCCGAAACGATACGCTTTAAGCTTCAGAAGTAATTGGCTAATTGACGCGGTAGTGTGCGACTCATAATTACATTAGTGCGGTATTAAACAAAGAAGGTTGTGAGCCTTACACTCAGACATAATTCACTCCACAATTAACTATAAACCATTGTATATCTATATTGGTTATAAGGGTAACAGGGTAATGTGGATTTGATTCTGTACCAAAAATTAGTGTATAATCACTGATATCCAGAAAAACCACCTCCATTTATATATTTCCTGTATACAAGACCACCCAGGTAGCCATAAAAAGAAATCAAAACAAATCAAAACAAATCAAAACAATCAAAAACAAATCAAAACAAGTTAAATATTAAACACAAAACGAACCAAAAAACGAGCCACAACCAGGATCTATAAATGATTGCCTTCCCCGCCCCGGGATATTTGCAGCCGCCCTTCATGCAGGAGCAGCGAGGTGCGAATATAAAAGGCCCGCATTCCCCACCAAAATCAACAATTAACAAAAAGTCGTAATTGACAACACAGTGGAAATCGGCAGTCATTTCAACGACAGTCTACTTAAGAAGCGCCAAAAACAAAAAGAAGAAAAGACAGTCGTTCGCTTGAATTTGAACCTTCCCGTATACTGGTCTGGGATTCTGGATACCGCTGCTCTCGGGTTTTCACAGTTATTTTGCCCCCCTTAACTTAAAACGCCATTATCACATGCAACCATGGCTTATCTCAAACTATACAACTCGGTATCATGTGCAGCATGGGCGATAATTCTTGTTGAAGACGTTTGGGCCCGGATCTCGGGAAATGGCGTTTACGGAGTGGGTCAAAAGGAGCAATGGCCTCACCAACTCCTAGTATACGTTCAAAGCTTCAATGCTATTTTTGAGCTTTTCCATGCCGTTTCCGGCCTCGTGCCTTCGCCACTCTCATCGCTTCTCCTCCAGTTTTTTGCCCGGTTGGTTATCACATTGGGGATCTCATACTATGTGCCAACGTCCCCTGGGAACTATAGTGGGGCGTATTCCGTGTTGATTTTGGCCTGGGCATCCACGGAAATCGTGCGCTATGGCTTCTACACCGCCAAGCAATTCGGAAGCGTGCCTTCTTGGCTTCTCTGGCTTCGGTACCTGACGTTCTTGCTCATGTACCCCTTGGGGTTGTTTAGCGAGCCCATAGTGGTGTACCAGACGCTTGGGAGCGTGTCGGGCGGCTACAAGGTGTTTCTCAGTGCAGGCATGTTCATGTACATTCCGGGTTTCTTTTTTCTTTACTCGTACATGCTCCGCCAAAGAAGAAGGTATTTGACACCAAAAGTGGGTGAGCCACAAAGAAAGTCCTGAACCATACAGAGCCAGGTCCACCCACTGAATTTCTTAATCTTTAAAGATATTTGGGTGTCTCTCAAAGATTGATGGATGTCTTTTGACTATGGTACTCCAGTACTCTCGAACCACCACTCTCCTACTAAGGTGCTTGGAGAGTCGATAATCTTGTGAAACTATACAACGATACTATTTCATTGATCAGGACTCTATGATCTAGAATCATAACTACCCAGCACTTGGGACCCGTTCAGCCGGTTTCGCCTGTCCAATGTCTTCTGTTCAATGTCTGTCCAATGTCTGTCCAATGTCTGTCCATTGTCTGTCCAATGTCTGTCCAATGTCTGTCCAGTGTCTTCTGTCCTATGTCTAAGAAGGAGAGAAAATGGATTAGTTGCAGGAACAACACTCTAAAGATGGACGTTTTGGACAAGCTATTTTGGTATTGGTGTTGGTATTGGTGACGCAAACATGGATCCGTACACCCGGGTAAACTGCATAGCCTTGAACTGTTGCTGTTAATATAGCAGACACTGGCAAAAGACATTAGACGGGATTTGAAATATACTCGGACACTTTTGGTCAGATAGTCTTTACTGTGTTCCATTGGCGGTGTACGGGTTTTTAAAACATGGAGCCGTCTCTACGTACCGTGAAAAACACAGTTTACGTGGTATTTTCAATTGATTTGAAATGCAGTTTGTAGTACAGTAACTCCACTGTGCCTTAATTTACACACTGTACCCTAATTTACCATAATATACACTACTCTAGTGAACTCAATCCACTACTATTGTCTACTGTACTGTACCCTACTAAACTGCAATGTACTCTATTCCAGCCAATTCTCTTTAATCTAATGTACAATTTACCCTACTGTACCCAAATTTACCCCGCCGTACCCTTATTTACCCTACTGTACTTAATTCACACACTGTACCCTGATTTACCATTTTTTTCCCTAATTTACTCAAACTCTACTTTGTCTATTTTACTTTATTAAACCTTCTCCACTTAAATCTACTGTACCCTGATTTACCCTACTGTACCCATATTTACGCTGACGTACTGAAATCTACGCTAATATACTCCACAATTGTCTATTATTGTCCACTGGACTACTGAACTTCAGTATACTCGAATGTAATTTATACTCCTTTTCTAGACTATATACACTCTGTTCTACTCTTAAATTCTCTACTTTACTACTATGCAGTACTACATGTAATATTGTCTACTCCACTTTACTTTACCCAATTTTTATTTTTCTACTACGGTAATTTTCTATATTTTTTATCATTTACTCTTTTCCTGTACCCCAAATGATTCTACTCTTCCCTAGTCTAATCTTCCTTATTCCATATCCCTTACTATATATCTTATATCTTTATGACATTTTGCGGCTATACGCACCTGAAGCACCATTGGAAGATGAAGACCTCTCACGAATCTTCAAGGCGTTTTTCGATCAAATTTCCCACCTTTGGGATGCAGAAAACCCTTACTATTTTCAGCAATGCTACGTGTTGAAACGCTTAGTTGAGGTCAGGTCAGTGATCCTAGTGACGGAGTTGTCAGATGCTCAGGTATGGATTTCTTTATAACATGTAGATATTATATATTTAAGAATTTCCAGATTGTCTCTTGATTGAGTAAAACTCATAAGATTACCATCCAAGGTAAGAATCAGCAATAGGCTGTTCCAGCATGCAGCGATATTAATTTTAGTCCCTAGATCACTAATTCTATTAAATAATAATGGTTTTAAATTTACACATTTCCTAGAAGATATTTAGCCATTCCATTTTAGCCATTCCCAGATTTTTAGCTATACCGTTGATCAAGGGAGTCTGGCTTCAACTACATTTTCTGCTACATTTTCTGCTACGTTGATATTACCATAACTAATGGATCAGTTATAAGAGGTGATCCAATTTACGGATTAACTTTTTATTGATTTGTATTTTTACACCTATTTATTTTCAACGGGGTCTTCCATGCAGGAGTTTGTTTATTTTAACGTTAATTCTTATTTAACCAAAATACAGCAGCAGAATTAGAGAGAGACTAGTGTAAAATCTCTGTTTTATGCATCGTACTGTATGCACCGTACTGCATATTGGGTATGATTATATTGATATTAAAAGCTACATATAAATCTTTATTCTATTCTCTATTATCTATTATCTATTATCTATTTACTGTCTTCCACTGGAATATTTTTGGACAACTGCTGTGGAGATGAGTACGACTTGGAATGAATGATTGTGGATTTTCAAGGGTCGTGACTAATCCTTTCCCAAACCTTCTCTGGTTGATCCATTTCCAAGATTATTAAATATTAGAAAAAACCTCTTTCCACAACTTCTTCCAATGTCTTCACTTTTTTCTATACTAAACTGTACTCTAAGAATGTCTCTACTGTCTATTTTACTATCTGTTTTACTGTCTATTTTACTGAACACTACTCTTCTCTACTGTACTCTACGATTGTCTCCATTATCTACTACCCTCTACTATAATGTACTGTACAATTGCCTGCTCTACTACTGTCTACTTCACGGTCTATTAAATTGTACTCTAGTACTTGACTCTTTTCTATTCTACTGTACTGGACTCTCTACTTACCCTAATGTACTCTACGACTGTCTATGAGTATCTACTGGACCCTAATTCATATTAACTCGCTGCACGTCTCTACTATTGTCAATTGCACTGTATTGTACTCTGGCTCTCTACTGTACCCTAAACTTCTCTCTTTTACTGTACTGTGCCCTAATTTACTCTACTGTACTTTATTATACACATGTACACTTTATTAAGCTGTACTCTGGTACTGTACTGGTCTCCACTGTACCATAGTTTACTCTTTTTTACTCTAATTTACTCTCTCTTTCTACTGTACTGTACCCCAATTCACTCTAGACTCTACTTTTGTCTATTCACTGTACTGAACTTTCCTGTACTCAACAATTAACTACGAGTGTCTAGTATTGTCTAATGGACCCTCTTTTACTGTACTCCACTGTACTCTACTCTTCTATATTTCACTGTGCCCTAATTTACTCTAATTTACTCTACTCTATTGTACTTTTCTCCACTCTACTCTACTGAATTTGCCCACACTCGTCTCTACTCTACACTTTTCTTCTCTACTGTACCCTAAACTTCTCTATTCTACTCTTAAACTCTCTACTTTACTAATATGCAGTACCATCATGTAATATTGTCTACTCCACTCTACTTTACCCAATTTTTTTTTCTACTACGGTAATTTTCTATATTTTCTATCCTTTACTCTTTTCCTGTAATCTAGAACAAAAGCCACTGGAAGATTTATCCTGCCCACAATTTACTAGCGTGGGCTACTATGAAATCTTACAAAAATAGATTCTATGTTTTTATCATCTTGTTCTTAAACTATGATGCCTATGTACACCTGTACACCTGTACACCTAGACAGACAGACAGACAGACAGACAGACAGACAGACAGACAGACAGACAGACACAAGGCACTAGGTACTAGGTACTAGACAGAGACACTGGACACTAGACAAGGACATGGACACTGGACACTAGACACTAGACACTAGACACTAGACAGACACTAGACACAGATAGAGACTAGACACAGACAATGACATAGACAGTTGGAAAATGACGAAAGTGCCTGGCTATTGAGCCTGTAATTGGACAACTAGACATGGACACTAGACAGACACCAGAAATAGACAGGATTTGGAGACAAGTGTCTCAACCTGGTCTTCAAATCTGGCTAGACTAGCCAAAATTTCTAGACTATTGTGTTCTCCTGAAGTCGCTATCAGATAACAATGCCACTCATCGAATTCACAGAATATCTCTTAGACTAGCCCACGGACTGACTCACGAACTGGTGGACACACTGGAGGTGGAATTGGGGTTCTGGAGATCAAGTCAACCCAACTTTGGACAGCTTAACTTTGGAAAACTCCACTTTCGTCCACTTAACTTTGGACAACTTAACTTTGGACAACTTAACTTTGGGCAACTAAATCGGCTTCAATTCCACTTGGTCGCTGGAAAGACTTTCAATCCACAGGATCTTGGCGTCCACATACTCCATGACCGTATCGGACAGAACAAACTCATACTCCTGGAGCTCGCCCTGTTTCGGAGCAGCAAACATTCCACGCAAGGTAAACGAGCCCCGAGGCTTTTTCAGTACCTTTTCATGGGTCCGGAAGAGAATCTGAAGTCGGGACCGCACCACAAGGCTATCGTGCTCTTCACAAAGCTTCATAAGCGTCGACACCGTCAAGTGGTCCGGCATGTAGCAGTACCAGCGGAGATTATAGCTGATGAGCTTGACGAGACAAAGGAGAATGGTATCGAGAGTGAAATGGCCGGCTAGGAGCCCTGCCCGGAGCCCATTGTATGCTTTAGGAGACATTTTCTGGATGAGCAACTTATTGGTTCTGCTGCGGCCTTCGTAAGGTTCATAAAAGGAATCAAGCGGTGACTCGTCAAAGCAAAATTCCCCATAAATCTCCAACATCTTGACGGTTCCAAAATAATCAAATCCTCCATGTGCTGAAACGCCCATGACACTGGTGACGATGGACGAGATACTGTCTTTCAAATTGAACTTGCACGACCAGCCAAGGAGCCCGATCAATTGCCAGGAAAGTGCACTGCGGTTGTGTTCTTCGTTGGACGTTTGGATGAGCACTCGGAGATCTTCATAGACCACTAGGAGAAGCAGTTGGAGCCAAGATTTGCACAGAACCAGGGAATTGTTCGACACAACAAAGGGGGATTTGGAAGAATGTCTCGTTCTATTATTGGGGCCTTCTTCTTCGTTTTTTGGATCTTCCCCTTCGTTTTTGGGGCCTTCACCTTCATTTTTAGAGCCTTCAGCCCCATTTTTTGGATCCTCACCTTCATTTTTTGGGTCTTCAACCCCATTTTTAGAGTCTTCACCTTCATCTTTAGACCCTGCTGACCCGACCTCAGAACCTCGCTCAAAAGCCTCGTTCTTCACATAAACCAATTCGTCCCAGCCAATCAAAGCAATGATTGAAGTCACCAAATCATACGTCCGGCCCCACGTGGAGTGGGAATCGAAATCTAAAATGGAAGACCATGGGTTCGATGCCGATTGAGCCGCAAGTAGAAGTTTGGCCGAGCTGGGACTGCATATTTTGAGCACATTCTGATCCACCGTCGATAATTCCATCGGAGTAGCCATAGAAAGTGGAGACCGTAGAAACGGACCGGAAATCGGGTGTCGTAAATGCGGATTATATTGGTAAGAATCGTACCAGATTCTCTGGATGGACCCGAGATCCTTTTCATGGCCCGGTTTCGCGCTTTTTCCCAGTTTTCCGGCCGATTCTTTCGCCCAAATCAGCGCCTTGTCTCCCTTTGCCATGTGTAAACTTGTGGAGCTGGAATTATCAAATTCAGATGCTTTTGGGGCCTCGTACGCCTTTGGAGGCGGGAAAAACGACTCAAATGTCGTCATATTCATCGCCTTACCTTTGACTGCACGCTGCATGAAACCCATGGCGAACGTATCGTAGATTCCATCCACGTGATCTGCATCCGAAAGGTCTTTTTTGGCAAAAACTATGGGGAATTGGTTGATCGCCTGCATGGCCTGCACATAGCGCCCCTCCATCACATAGCATAACGCCAAATTGTACCACGCCTCATAGTCAAGCGGGAGAAGCACCACAGCCCGTGAGGCCACCGCCCGGGCGGCCGGAAAGGCTTTTTTCCCGATAAGGAAACGAGTTTGTTCGAGAAGTAGAAGTGCCGTTTGGCCCAGGGTCTCGTCCTCGATCACGTGATCACTGACAATCTTTAAGAATCGGGCCTCGTGGTTGCAGCTTAAATCGGCTTTTAAAACACGACAAACGGCCACGTCGAATTCGGGCCCGAACTGACGCCCGATCGCGTCCGCGGTCTCCGCCGCGATCTTACCGCTTTGGTCCAAGGCCACGAGCCGCACCAACGTGTCCACCAAATAATTGCGGTATTTGGCGGTTTTAACGAAATCACCGCCTGCAGATGTGTTGCCTCCGTATGACTGACGCGTCCCCAAGACGTGTCCTTTGGGAAGTAAAGATATAACGAGGTGAATGGCCCGACGGAGGCTTGTGTGCAGGACCACCATATCATCCAAAAGAACCGTGCCACATATACGGCGGGAAGGGTCATCAGAAGCAATGAAAAGGCGGACAAGCGACAGAATGGCTAGTTCGGCCCAGAATTGATCAGATATGTCCTGCACAGAGGCCCGGGTGTATGTATGCAGTTTCTTCAGGCCAAAGGAAAACATCAGGTATGAAGGATCCAACGAAACGGCACCTCGGCGGGTCTTGGCAATGATAAATCGGGCCCGGAACTCGCTCCGGGAAAACGCATTATACGTGCACACCGTAACAATGGTTTGTTTTCGGCTCCCCCGCACATCGGCCCCGTCTGAAGTATTGCCGTTTTCGTACACCCCCAGCCGCCGTCCCACCAGCCCGTCGTCTTTCAAATTGCCCAGAAAGCTTCGCTGCACTCTTCGAGTCCCATTGGGTTCTTCGGATAAGCCCGTTCTAGGGCTATTTTCCGCCTCGGAGGCCGTGGATTCCCCCATACTTAAGCCACTTTCGCCCGACGCCCGGCTCCGGGTATCAAAATCGCCCGAATCCATTTTCTCCGACCCCGAATAACTCGCCCCGACCGCCAGAAGCACATACCGCTCCAAAGCACCCGCTCCCTGCGTATAATCTATACCATTGCAGAAATGGAAGTATCCTGCCTGATGTTCGTCCTCCTTGGCCAGCAGCAGTTCTGAATTGGTCATGAACGAAGCCCCAAGAAAACGGCTGGACTTTTCGCCGTCGGGCTGGCCCTGGTGCACGAGATCGGCGGGGCCGATGGCAAGCGTGGCGCCGGAAGTGAGCGCCGACGACCGCTGGCCAAGCGTACTACCAAAGGAAGGCTCGCGGATCCACGGCACGGTACGGCGGGCTATGGGCCGCTCTTCTCCGGGAGATATGTGGCGAAGAGTCTCCATGGTGTGGTATGAGGAGAATGGACGTGATGCGGGTCACGTGTAAGAGCTTTTGACCACGTGATTTATCACGTGGTCAAAAAGTTAAACTCACGTGACAATACCGCACGTGACAAATAGTCATGTGGTATATTTGCACGTGATCAAAAGGTCAGCCACACGTGATCAGAACCGGGTCACGTGACTTACACAATACTTAACCATTAAATCATTACTACGCTCTCTAATACACTCGGGATTATTTGTATTCTGTTCTCTCCATTGTTCTTCCCATAACCATGACCATGTTGTTTGATCTGGCCGTACTGCATATGCCTTCCATCACATCAACAGAAAGCTGCTGATGCCAATCCCATAATTTCTCGAGAGAATTCATTGAACGTAATGAAGGGGTGCATTATGATTACTAGATTAGGATAGAATCACCCCCACCCTAATGATTCTCCCCATTCAATATCCAAGGCTGTAGAAGTCTCACCTTTTCATGGTGAACCAAGCATTCAATTCATGTTGGTAGCATGTACCAGCAAGAGCTGAAGCCTGGTCCAGACACGAACAACACTGACACACGGGACAATCACCAGATACTCAAGATGGTGTTCGACCATATGAAGCTTCCCATTGTATCGTGGACCATGATCATACTTGCTGACCATGACACCATTTGATTTCCCCTCGCATGAAAAGTTAATACCATTCCGACCATCTCTCATCCAAGTCTTTTGTCCGAAATCTGTAGTAAGAAGTCTGTAGCACTCTGTAGCACTCTGTACCGCTCTGTATTAATTCCCCGGGGAGTAAGCCGGGTGACAATCGGCAGTGATGGCACAGCTATTGGTCCAAATGTATTTTCCACGGTTAGGGGGCGTGTGCGTGTGTCCATGAACAAGTTGTACCAGAAACTGCAGACCAAGTACATCGGTATCAAGTACATCGGTGACCTTGTACCAGCCGGAATTGACTGTCAAGAAGAAGTCCATAGCCTATCACGGTAAGTGCTTGACCAAGAGCCACTGGAAGAAGTTGTGTCTGCCCAGTTTGGAATCCGTGGCCCAGTTGGATGCCTCCTTGGAGGGTGTGGGTGTATCGCCTGCCCCCATGTCCTTGCAGACGTAATCGGTGTTGAAAAAACGACTTGAGTTTGCGTTTGTCCGCTATATTTTTGCCTCAATCAACAGAAAAGCCCGGGTGTTCATCAAGAATGGCCACGTGCAGGTGAATGGGTGTCACCATCAAACATCCATCTTTCCCCCTAAATTTTAGGGGGACATTTCAATGTCAACCCACACTAGGTGATGCTTGCCATGCAACCAAACAACTACGGCTCTTTTGAAGGGCGATTCTTCTCCATGGCCTTTTCCAAAAAACATTCATGCTTGAGAAAAGGGGCACTGCGCTTCCTTATATATTCGCAGCGAGGTGCTCCTGCATGGTGCGTGGCTGCAAATAATTCAGGGCGCGAAGAAACAGAGAATTTATAAAGCAGCCCTCCCCCTTCAATTTTCTCTTCCTTTTTTCTTTTTTTTTCTTCACCCCACTTCACTCTTCATTCAGTCTTCCTCAGTCTTCACTCTGTCTTTACACGTGACCCCTCCAACCTCCAAATTCCAACCTCCAAATTCCAACCTCCAACCTCCAAACAAGAAGTCACCATTGAAATGTTCATATCAAATACAGCAGCCAGCCTGTGATCATCTGCAGAGTGTTTTGATGAGGAAAGAAAACCCTTTTGGCGTACTTTTCGGGTGCTCCTTTTTGGGTGCTCCTTATCGGTCTTGGAGTTGATGAAGTTCTGCGTGAAGAATAATTGGCCGGGGACATCCAGATAAGTGTGTGTTTTGGCGTTGATGTCTGTGTATCCGTATTGGACGGGGAAGGGGCCGGGGTTTTGGGTTGGTCTGGAATCCTGGTGAATTGGCGTGGAAAATGATTAAAGGTCAAACTCAAGCTCCAGCTCCAAAGGTCAAACCACTTGGTGTCTTCACGTGACAACTCATCGATCCAGGTCCCTTACTCTTCACGAGTTACTTCGGGAAGACTAACCTTCAAGCCCGCTTTGGCTGCAACAGCTTTATTAGTCAAGATGAAATCACCATCAAACGACTCGGGTGCAAAGAACCTGACCGCCAAGTCAATCCCGAACCTGGAATCTTCTACGTCTAAGATCTTTCCTCCACAGTTAATTCCTCCCATGGGATTTGGCGTTGGGCAATGTGTTCCTTCTTCATATCCTGGAACACCTTTCTCAATACGAAAGCAGCAGCATTCACAATGGACTCGCTTGACTTGTGACGGTGCTGGAAGACAAATGGCGTGTACTTGAGGCGTTCTAAGATGGTGGTCTGGAACCATACCAAGATGAGAGTTACGTGCAATTGGAAGGCATTCCTCACATCCTCCATCAACATGCTGAAGGTGTCACGCTTTATGCTCTTCCAAGGAGGCTGGGTTTCTTTGGTCAAGACCCGGGCCAAATCTAGGATCCCCGAGGAAATTGCTTCGGAGTCCAAGGCGCACGAGAGGAAGAGCCAGAACTTCTTGTGGGGGACCATTGTCTCGAGCCGTGGAGCCAATTGAGTGAGCCAAAGGATGGAAAACTAAATATTTTCAGGCAATAACCACGTTCCTTTGTCAATACCGTTGTTATGACCCTCGGTGAATGGTGATAGTCCCCAATGAACTTGTCAGTGGTGCTTCACGTCGCCAATAAGTTTGTCAGTGGTGGTGTGGCTACGAAGCTGCTACTGCAGGTATCGATACGATCCGAGATCTTTGCCAGAGCCACATCGACTATAGAGCCCCATTGCTACAAGATTTGGTGAGTATAAGGGCAGTGAGTCCAAGGCGTGATGGTGGTTGTTGGTCCTTGATCTTCTTATGCAGAGGTTGCACCTGATAAGAAAGAAAAAAACGGATATTGGTGAGATTGCATTGGTGGCCATGGTGAATGGGGAAAAGAGGGGCTTACCTTCGTTCAGATTGAAGAGCTCTGTTGTTGTTTCTAAGTCAGGTATCGAGCTTCTAGCCAAGGGGAGAAAGGAGCAGGGCAACAAAGGCTCAGATGCTGAAGAGAAAGAACTGAGAGGTGGACCTGGACTCTCACAGGGAAATTTACTTGATAGATCTTCCGCTGGAGAGGACAAGGAAAAGGAAAAAAAAAAAAGGGGGGGGGGGGGGGGGGGGGGGGGGGAAAGGAGGAGAAAGGTCAAGGAACCTCTTCGTGACGAAAGCGACCCGAAGTGTTATTCGAGACCCTAAGTTGGAAAAAGAAAGAGACCACGAAGAAGATCAAATCTTGAGGCGTGTGGAAGCACGCATGTTGGAAACCATCTCGTTGAGGGGTATCCCAGGAATTACGAGGGTGTTTATGATGCAACACAAGATGAATACTCCAGAGCCAGATGGAGAGTTCACGCAGAAGCAAGAGTGGGTTCTGGAAACTGATGGTGTAAACCTTTCAGATATCGGGCTTTTCACGTGTGATCCTACTACCCAAATCCCTTTGATAATAGAGTAACTGTCACGTGGGACTCTTTCTTATCTGGTCTACTAAATGTGTTGGTCTGCATCCACGCCTTGGGCCGAATACTGATACTGTTCAGTTCTGGAAAAGTGTATGAATTTGAGGAAAAGAGGATGGGAAGAACAGTGGGGTGGGGTTGGGAACTTACCAGCCTTGGACAATTGAGGACCCAACAATCTTGGGACTTGCTTGATGAGGAAAGAATAAAGTAGTTTCCAAAATTCTAAAAATTCAAATGGAATTTTAGATTAAACTACTCGAAAGGAAAATTATGAAATAGGTATGGAGTTATGCTCCTGAACCGATTGGAATCACGTCTCTGATCTACAAATACATTGGACAGACTAGACAGAATGGAAAAAGAGAAGGACAAATTAAACAGAAAGGAGGGACAGGTTAGACAGAATGGACAGAAAGGAGGGACAGGTTAGACAGAAGGGACAGAAAGGAGGGACAGATTGGACAGAAGGGACAGAATGGCGGACAGATTGGACAGAAGGGACAGAAGGGACAGATTGGACATAATTGCTGACTTACCAAAATTTTGTGCCCAATAAGGAACAGTGGTATTTGATTGGGTTAATTGATTTCTGTTATCTCTTAATTATTCTGGAAATAACTCTTTGTCTGAGTGAATACCTGAATTGGATCTCCTTCTTATCCAAGATGGTAAGGTCTCTCCTTGTGTGCAGGCTACTCATTACGTGCAGGCCCAATATCATATGCAGTCCGTCTGGGTCGGTATAAACCACCTTCAACAAAGTATTCCTATCTGTAAAGCTTTTGCTGCTTAATTGAAGCCGATTAATGCTGTGGTATTGGTGGACCTGCATACAAGCGCACAGCACCAATAATACACAAAGTGTCCCTATAAACTGAACAAAAAAAGGGTCTTTTTTATTGTTCATTCCCGCCCGTTCCGGCCCGTTTCGGCCCGTTTCCACCCGTTTCCACCCGTTAGGCCAGTCACGGTTCCGGTTTCATGGACTTCATCACGTGCTTGATATCATCGACCATTTTCCAAATCGGCAAGTCCTGCGTAAAGTCAATGGAGGTTTCGCCATTCATCTCATGGTACGCCTGGCGCAACTCCAACGCAGCCACACAGTTTTCCAACCGAGTGGTTAAATGATTGAATAACGTCACTAGGTCGTTTTCCTGCACATTGGTCTTGACCGTCGTCTGGTACATTTCCCCAGTGGGACGCAGGTAAGTATCTTCGTTGACGGTGAAGCCTGAATTCAACACCAGGCAAATGTTTTCCAAACGGAGCAGGAGAGACCGGAGGTTAAAAATCAGCTCCACGGGGAGAGCCCCCACAATTCGGCCCAGGTGCTCGTCGTTTTGAGAAAGTCGTTTCATGAAAATCTCATACCGAATAGCCAAATTGGCCGGGAATGCAAGCACAATGTTTTCGGGGATCTCCAAGCCCTTAAGCTTACGTTCACCCAACTCAAAGTACTCGCTGCCGATTTCCTCCAAAGCCCTGATTTCGTTACCAATGATTTCCCGGGCCCCGGCATTGCCTTCAAAACCAGCCTGTTCACTCACCACGCCGGACTCGATCTGTTCATGGAGAAAGTAAAGCTGCTCCATTTCATGGAGAAAATCCGTGCTCACGGCAATCTGGCCTCCATCGGCGCTGGACTCGATTCGGGACGCCCGGTTGACCATGGGCCCGAAATAGTCCATTCGCCGAGTCACCATATCCGGCTCACACACGGGGGAACCCCAATGGATCCCCATCCGGACGGAAAGTCCCCGGAACAAGATCTTTCCCGCATTATCCGTCACCTCGCAACACTCGTTTGTCTCGAGGATTTGCGTGGGCCAGTCCTCGGTCAAGAGCTGGTTCTGCACGTTGAAACACCACAAGAGCGCCAGCGTGGGCGTGGGGAACGATACCATGAACGAGTCACCTTCGGTTTTGACCTCGTACCCTCCAACAATCCGCAACTGCCTCCGCATAATTGTATTGTGCAACTTGATGGCCGATCTCATGGCCACGGGGTATGCGTCCCAGAGAAGCGTGGAGTTCTTGATATCGGTGAACACCAACGCCAAGTCGCCCACTGGCGGGTCAATCTCATCGTTGAGCCGCCGCAACGCCAGGTCGCCCACTTGCGCCCCTCTTTCCCGCCGTTTCCGGCCCTGGAACCCGCCATTGTCCTTGCCCAAATTGACATACGACGAAAGCGCCTTCTGGCTCTTTTTGGCATTGCCAATCGACACCACCGTCACCGACATCTTATCCGAGGCACCATAAAAGATGGCATGGTCCCTTAACTTCTCTGCTGCCACCATCGGGTCATCCTGTTCCTGTCTGGCAATGTCCACGGCCAAATCATAGGTCAAACAATCCCAGAGCATACGGGAAGCCATGATGAGCACCACGTCACCGCCTGCGGTGTCGTAGATGGAAATGGACGGGCCACTGTGGGTGTGGGGGATAAAATTGAAGAACCCCACGCCTCGGGACACGTGCAACACGCCGTCCAAGGCCCCGTCGCCGGAAACATAGCCTCCGGAGGCTCTGATCCGCTCAAACTCCTTGCGCAGCGTGGGGTCGTGCTTGGTGGTCAAGAGCTTATAGTCGGTATTGTTCCGGGAAATCACCGTCTCGATATCCCCAACGTTGGCCAGGTAAATGATACCTTCCTTGATGTAAAGCACGGCAATACAACTTCCCTTGACTGCATCTTCCGACAACTTCAAGTCGTTCAACTCGGGGAATTCCGTGGAATTGGTGTAAAAACCCAGTTTTTTGTTGGCAAGCACGGAATTGATCTGGTTGTTGAGCGCCAAAAACGTTCTTCTCATTGCATCGGGGATATCCTCGTCACACGAGATCTTGTCCAATTCTTCCGCAAACAACGGCACAATCAACTGCTTGGCCAAGTACGAAATAAGGTGTCCACCAGAAGATGTGTTGGTGGCGCCGATTCCGTCACACGACAAAATCAACATTTCCTTATCGTTGCCCCGGAACTTCTGGATGAACGCATCCCGGAACGCAATGGTCTCGTGGTTGGCCATGAAATCCGCTATTCCGTAGCCCACATTGTCCACTTCCGACGACGTGGTTCGGGAACGTACATCCACCGTCAGGTCCGGCACATTGGGCGAAGTCAACGTCACGTCCATTAAACCAATGGCCTTTAATTCCTTCAACACCAAGAGATTATCGTAAGTTTCGTGAGTCTCGCTGTTCTGCACATAGCTCTGTTTGATTTCAAACCGCCGGTTTCCCGAGAAATTCAAAAACCTCAATCTCTTGTTATAAGCCCAATTCCAGTCGTATGGCCAGTTGGCAATGTTGTACCGAAGAAGGTTGGAGCCCACATCAAGGTGGGTTAAGAGCTGGCACTTGCTCAATTCGGGAGGAAGCGTGGGGAACTTGTTATTGTTCAAATAAAGCCACCTCAAATCGGACAAATTCTCCAAATCCTCGGATGGAAGCCGCGTAAGCGAGTTTCCCGATAAGAAAAGCTCGGACAATCGAGTGAGCCGAGCTAAAGCACCTTCGGGGATCTCCGTGATATCGTTATACGAGAGATTCAATGTCCTCAAGTTGGACAAAAGCGCAATGGACTCAAACGATTCGTCCGTAAGGCTATTGTCTGCAGCACTCAACGAAAGCAAGTTATCCCGAAGACACGTTGGGCCCGGCCGATCCTGCAGGTTGTTTTCCACAGCTTCAAGGTTGAAGTTTGCAACCGACGACATTTTCTTGGCCACGGCAAATGTCGGTTTGGGGAACAGGCTCAAGATGTTCGACGAAATGTTCAAGTACGTCAAGTTCTTCAAGTTCCAGATCTCTGCAGGCAAAACCCCGATATTGTTGGAGTGCAAATTCAAATATTGCAAGGAAAAAAGCTGGCCAATGGAAGCAGGAATATTCTGGATATTATTGCTGAAAAGGGATAAATGAGTCAATCTTGGCAAATTGCCCATTTCGTCCGGAAGAGTCACCAAGTGGTTTTTATCCAAAACCAATTTCTCGATATGGGGGATTTTCCCAATGAATTCCGCCGGTAAAGCAGTGATTTTGGCCTTGGAAAGGTCAAGAACAGTAAGCATATGAAGCATGATTTCAAACTCCAACGATGTCACGGGATTCCGGTCGAAATGCAAAAGCCGCAACTTCTCCATTTTATCGCTGAAACTGGAAATGGCATTTTTGGATGCATAAAACACCTCCAAATTGGGAAGAGACCCTAGAACGTCAATGTTGGAGATCTGGTTGTACCGAATATCCAACCGTTTCAAATGGGCCAATTTGCTCATACCTTTGGGAAGAGCCTTGCTAAGTTTGTTGGTGGAAAAATTCAATTTGGTCAATTTGTGGAGGTTGCCAATGGAATCCGGGATCTTGGCCAAATCATTATACGAAAGGTCCAAGTCCTGTAAATTGGTGAGTTCATTGATACTCTCGGGGTAAACCTGGAAATAATTGGAGGACAAATTCAAAGTGGTAAGCGTTTTCAAGCGTTCAAAACTCTTGGGTAAAAAGTAAAGCTGGTTTGAATTGAGCTGGAGATACTCCAATTTCTTAAGATGACTTAAGCGAGCTGGGATTTCGTCCAAGAAGTTCTGGTCCACCAGTAAATGGGTCAATTCCGAAGCCTCCAAGAAATTGACTGGGAACTTGGACGCTCCATTTCTTGATGACTTGATGCTCGATAAGTTGGTGGACGATTGAATGAAGTCCAATGGGATGTAGATGGCCGGATTATCTGAAACATTCAACTTTTCGATTTCATAGGTGTGCTGGTGGAAAATGATGGGAATGGTCTTTAAGTTGCGGCTGGAAATGTCCACATTGACGTAATCCTTGGATAAAGACGCCTCCTCTTCAAAAGTAATGTTCCGTAATGCCGTGTTTTCCACCACAAACTTGCAGATGGACAAAATGTCCTCGCGTCCAATCATCCGTATATTGTCTTTGCTAGTGTAACCACTGAGACTAAGTAAACCAGTATGGATTTGGATGGGCTTTTCAAACGGCTCCAATACCTTGACGTTGCTTCCCACATGTAACGATAACTGGTAGTTTGCGATGGAGTCCCAGAAAAATTTCTTTTTGATGATTCCAAGGAGCTCGACCGTGGTGGTTCCGAGCGAACATGCCGTCGTGGTAAAGGTATTGTCCTCCTTGAAGATCCGGATGATGTAGCTGGGGCCCGCCATTTGCTTGCCCAGGCCGGACTCGTCCTGGGAATTCAGAATGTGCCCGTACAAAATCGGCAATGCTCTTTGGGGAAGCAACAGCGAGTGTTCCAGCTTTCGCTTGGGCTTCTTGTCGGCAGCAGCCAAGCCCGAGCCATCGGCCAGAACTGGGCCTTGTTCGTCGGAAGCCATGGAAGCTCGCGACAGCACCCCCGAGGGATTCATGACCAACGATTTCGGGGGTTTTTTGTCGGCATCCGACTCGCTCAGCTCCGAGAGCACCGAAACAACGTCCGTGGCCGCCTGGGTATCGGTAACATCCCAGGAATCCGGAGCTTTCCAAGCCGAATGCTTCTCGTGGTGTTTGGAAACCACTGGCGACTCGACCACGGGTTTTTCCACCGGAACCTCTTTGTTTCTGACCAGCACCGCGGGAGGTTCCTTTAAAATGGTCAGTAATTCATCAAAGTTCAAGTTGAGATCAAACACTTTGGAGGAATTCTCCGAGGCTAAGCGTTTGAGTGTAGGAACCGGCCCCAGGTTAGTTTTTCCCAAAGAGGCATTTTCCGGAAGCGGCCCCGTGGGGCCCGACACGGAATTGTGCTTTGAGTTCGGTCCCGACAGTCGATCGGACATTTTGTCGGAATCTTCAGACAAACTAGGGTTTCTGTGCAGGTCTCCAAAGTGGTGGAGGTGATGGGACGTTATAGACGACAAGCGGAATTTGTGTTTTCCCGAGCCCGTGGAACTGACGCTTCTCCGGTTGGAAGGAGACGAATTTGGATTGGCATTGGCTGTTCCTGCAGATGCGCTATAATTGCCTAAATTGGAGTTGCCCCCACCGGCAGCGGCTGGAGCGCCTGCACACACCCCCGTCTCCGAGCCCAGATCATCATTCAGGTCAATGGACGGATCCGACTCCTTGCGGTTGGAGTGGATCAATTTCCCAAGCAAACTGCCTCCCTTTTTCCTGAACCGAGGTCTGATTGGCTGTTGGAGTGGAGGCACATTGGAAAAAGACCCTTTTTTGTGGAACCCTCGGTAGCCATCGTGAGGAGCCTGGTGGCTGACCTGGGGGTGGTTTGATAAGAGGGACAAGTTGGCAAACGACAGTCTGGGGGAGTGATTTTCAGACTGGGGTTGGCCCGGAGCAGACCGTTTCAAGTGGGACTCGTCGAATTCCTGTGTATTGGGCGAAACCGGTGGGGGTGCTGCATTTGCTTGGGTGAACGGGGCACTCGGCAGTTCCTTGGTTGAAAACCCGGCAAAAAACGAAGGAATTGACGTCTGGGACTGGGTGGTGTGTCTTCGAAAGGGGGTATTCCGGAACAGGAAGGAGAGAGCGGGGTTTTCCGAGTCCTTTTCCACGTCACTTTTCAGGTTGTTTTGGTGATCACTTTTCAGGTTTTGGTTATCACGGTTCTGGCCCTGGTTGTCCCGTGATTGGCCTTGGTTGTCCCGTGCTTTCCCACACTGTTCCCGGGTGCTGAACTGCACATTGGCCACGGTATCAGAAGCAGACTTTTTGGATTCTAATTTTTTGGAAACTGGCCCTAACCTCTTACAGTCTGGAACTGGGGTGTTTGGGCCTGGAACTGGAGTGTTTGGGTCTGAAACTAGCGTTGGGTCATAAACGGAGGATTTTGAGTCGGAGTACTTTTTCCATTCTGGATTTTCAGGGTCGGGTGTTTTTGGATAAGACGTAGCCATGTCTTGATGCGATATCCCGATTTTTTGATTAGAAAGGCCCATTTTTCGCTCAGGATGATTCATTCTGGAATCGGAAAAAGACGTGGTGGACCCGGACCTTCTCAAGTCAAGTTTTTTAAGATCAGAAACCGAAGTTTTGGAATCGGAGGGCCTCGAAAAGTCAATTTCCGAAACCTTCCGCGGCTCCGTGGAACCGCCGGCGTGGTCTTCTTCAATGCCACTTAAGGCGTCGGTGGGCTGCCTCTGTCCTGCAGATTGCAGCAGCAACTGAGACTTGGACTTGTCTCTGCGGATAAAAGTCATTGAATCTGGCTTTTGGGGGGAGGGTCGACGCTGAGCGGTGGATGTTTATGGAGAAGTGCCCCAGAGATCCTTTTTCGCGGTACTGCACACAGAGCCCCGCTGGCCCAGTGGTCCCATTTCGCCCTCCACCGCGAGATCAACTTGCTCTAATGCACGATCCCATTCCCCCTCCATCCCCCCTCCATTCCCTCCATTCCCCTCTCCTTCATTCCTTTATAGCTTCCCAAAAATCTGCCTGTAAACCTCCAATGCTCCACTGAATTTGTCCCCAGTATTGGTTGTTTTTTTTTGGGGGGGAAATGGCGACCCACTTTGACCAGCGGGTTATGAGCACTGCTTCGCGCGGTCGCAGTTATGAGCACTGGTAATCTTTATCATGGCTATTAACCACCACTCAACACATTTCAGTACGTCACAAACCAGTATATTGTCAATTCAATCAATGCATGATTCATACTGTATTGGATTTTCAATTCTCAAAGAAACCAAAAAATTTAGTACCTTCGCTCCCCTCACCCCAAGATCTCTTCCCGACATTTTCCACGTGAGTCTCTCCCACGAATCTCTTTATCAATATCCTGAAAGAAGCATATTATCTCTTTCCAGTTTATCTCTTTTTCAAGATCTGTATTCATCTTTCTGGATCTTTAAATTCCAGATCCAGAATCTTTAAGTGATCCCGTTTTTCCCGTATCTGGATCTTCGGTAATCCCATTTCCTCTTTGGTCATCTCAGTCAATTCAAGGAGCCAGATCTTCTGGATCTTCACCCGTATGAATCTTCAGCTTCTCTTTTCTCTTCAGCTAAAGAAATATGACGATCCTGTGTAAATGGAAATCATCGAATGAGTCTGAAAAGTGGCCTTTGGCTCAGTAATCCCACTCTTCAACTTGCTGAGGTTTAAGATTCCCGGAACTCAAATCAACCACGTTCAAATCGACAAATCCCTCTTTATTCGAGTGCTGCAAATACGCCCACAAGATGAAAAACGTTGCTGGCGTCATGTAGCTGCCCAAGAGAGCGGACCAGGAGAAATCCCAGTAATTGGTGAATCCGTTCAAGCACAAAATAGCCGTCAAGTTGATCAGGGCAAAGTAGCTCCAGAAGCCAAGACGCCATTTGGAGCAGTACTTCAAGCGGCCCAACGGGATGTTTTGCACCCGTAAAGCTTTCCGAAACCGGATATGTGATACACATAAAAGACACCACATGAGCATTCCAGCCGAGGCGCAGCACGTGAGGAGAAGGTTGAACACGGCTTGCACGGAGCTGAAGCGGAGGAAAAGCGCCACGAGGCCAAAGCTGGCGGTGGAAAGAACAGCAGTTTGCGGCACGTTTTGGTCGTTTCGCCGGGTTAAAAACTGCCATCGGGTGCCTGCATGCGAAGACACTATCGATTCCAAGTACCGGGACCCAAAGTAGATATTTGAGTTTGCCGCGGAGAGAATGGCACTTAGAATGACAAAGTTGAACGCCAGGAGAAGCCTGCCCGAGCTGCTGAACCCGAGATTCAACAATGCAATGAGAAACGGCGACGAAAGCAAGTTCGACAAGTCCAGGCCCACGAGCCGGGCATCGTTATATGGTACCAGCACCGAAAGGAGAAACACCGAAACGAGGTAGAACACAACAATGCGGACGAAAAGCACCCGGGTCACTTTGGGGATGGTTTTTTCCGGCAGGAGCACGTCGCCGGTGGTGATGGCAATGGATTCCACGGATTGGAAGACAAACGACAGGAAAATGAGGCAATTCAAGAACGCCACAAGCGTTTGAGACGCCGGAAGAGGGTCTCCTAGAAACGAGGCCGGCCAATCTTGAACCCACACGTAAAAGAACTTTTCCTCCGAAACCAAGGTCACCGCCACGGTGACAATCCAGGCCAAAATGGCCACCACTTTCACCAAGGCCATCCAGAACTCGATTTGGCCATAGAGGTTCACCGGAAGAAGGTTCAACGCGGTCAAAAGCACTCCACAGGCCAAAATAAGCAGTGTTTGGTGCTCCTGCACCTTCGGGCTCCACACCGAGCAGATGGGAACAAGAAGCAGCAATTCAAGCGCATATGTCAAGCCCCAGCTGAGCCAGTAGATGATACTATTGGCCAAGCCCATGGGATAGCTCAAAAAGAGAAACTGGAACTTGCAGATCAGGCCATTGGAGGGGAGAAACACCGCCAACTCCGTCGTGACTTCAAGCACAATCACCACCAAGAATGCCACGTAGCACATGGCTGCGAGCGCCATCAACGGGCCACTCACAATGAGCTTGGAGATGGAGAAAAAGAGCCCGGTTCCAATGGTGCCTCCTATCGCCAACATCGACACCACCGGGGCCAGGAGATTGTGTGAACGAAGATTAGGTAAGTCATCCATTCCTTCAGATCTTCCATCTTCACTTCCTTCATTTCCGTTTTCGGTGCTTTGAGATCTCTGATTCCCAATCCTTTGGCCTTCGATGTCGGGGTTTTGAAGGCCCACTTCTTGATTGCATTCTTGACTAATCTCTTGACCAACACTTTGGTCAATGTATCTATTCGGGTTAATTCCATCGACTCTGGTTCCGTCACTTTCATTTCTTTGGCTGATTCGTTGACTTATTCTTTGATTTTCGGATTGGTCATCTATTCTTTGACTTTCGGATTGGTCATTTATTCCGTGCCCTTCGTTTAAAGGGCTTTGGGCGAGAAGCAGAGTGGTTTCGGACGGAACAGAATGCATGGGGTGTTGCCTGCAGTTCGGAAGATGAATGTGATGTGGAGAAGCGATGGTGCGGCTCAGTCTGGGGTGCACCGCCATTGCACCAGTACATCCCACACCAGTATAGCCCACACCACCATATCCCACAGCCGTACACCCCGCACTAGATCCATCTATTTATAATGATGGTATATGCACGCGCCTCTTTCCGTGGCTGCAATTCGTAAGCCCCACACCCCAGCTATACACCACAACCGAGGAATATATAACATAAGCGAGGAATACCACAAGGGGATAAAAAACACCACAAGCGAGGAGTCTGCTTGGCTAGTACCAATATTTGAGTCAATTGTTCTGGGAATCCGGCGATTCCAGATTTGGCTTGAATTCTAGTGGTGGCTTGGTTTGCATCCCTCAGCATCCGAATACTAATTGAGTCAGGGGGACGAAAGATGATTGAAGGTGGTATTGATTGTTTGAGTCGATTTGATTGTGGATTAACAGATCAATACTCTTTGGATTGTCAAGTGTGATCGTGCAGTATGATTAAGGATCAATGAGTGGTTGGGAAGTTTGTGGTTGGGTTGAAATAAGAGGAATTATGAAGGGGGATGGGGCTTTATATAAGGGGAATTAAGGGGTGTTGATGGCTGGCTGTCAATCAAGGTGGCGAGCCGGTGGTTGCAATGCATATCACAGCCATGGCTACAGGGCATGCACGAGACGACACGACACGGACGATACGACATGGACGACACGACATGGACGACACGACACGACATAACGACATGAATGACATAACGACATGGACGACACGATACAATACTTTATGGACGACACGATACAATACTTTATGGACGACACGACGTGGACGACATTGTTAAACGTGAGCGCCGTGCGACTCCTGCACGTTTTGCATGGGCATGGAATGCCCATGTAGTTTGTCCAGATGAGGACCTCTTTGTCCAGATGAGGACTTCTCTGTCCAGATGAGGACATCTTTGACATAGTTACGGAAGGATATCAGGAGATGTGTGTCGTCGTGACGACACATTTGGGCCACTTGTGGTTACGGACTCCCTGGCTGAGGGAACTATATAAGAGGCAACTCCGTCGCCTCCTTTGTCATAAAACAACAGACATTCACTCTAGTATAAGTAGAACAAACCACTACTTCCAGTACTGAATTATCAGACAAGTTAAGATTACACATGAGTCAACCAACCACCACCTCCTCTCACTTAAGAGAGTTATTGGAGTCCAATGAGGTAGTCATTCCGAAACACGAAGCTGTATATGAAACAGCGCAACAGACATCACGATACCCCCGATACGGACATGCGACTAATGTCGCACGACATGGGACTAGAAGTGCGACATGGCACTGGAAATGCGACATAATTACGCATGGGATCGGAGTCATGACACTGACATCTACGATTGGATTTAACGCGCGCTTAATTGGTGGATAACAGCCGTATGCAGGCCCTGCATCGGTGTTAGTGTACCGTGCTCGCCAAAATAATGAGGACCGCACTACCGATTCCTTAACCCCAAAAAGGCAAGAGTCAAGCAGGAAACTAAGAGAAAAAAAAGGTGTGTAAGCCAAGCAAAAAAAGCTAAGCCCGGTGTTGTGTGCAGGCGTTCAAGCAAATAGTCAGACGACTATTCAGGCGAACCAAAAAAAGAAATCGTAGGGTCCATTCTAATCCTGCACGCTGCGCCGGGTGACTTTTCGCGTGAGAAACGCAATGAAACTCCGAGCCGCATGCCACTAAAAGAGAAGCTCATAGCGGAGCGGTGATTTCCACGGGTTAAGCGAGTCGAAAAGAAACAAGACTGTTTTCCAGAACAAAGTGCTTCGAGCACGGAACAATGCTGACCCCTCCAAAGGAGTCGCTCATCGCGTCAGAAGACAAACAATGTGTTTTTTTCCTTGTGTGCAGTCCATGCGATAAAGGGAAGCTAATCCCAAAGTCGCGCAAAAAGAAACCAAAAAAGAAATTTGGCCCAAAACAGAAGTCACCCCAACATGGAAACATCCGATTCCCAAAATAGAAACCCACGGATGTAATGAATTAAGCATTCAAGGAGAAATGGACGGAATTTAATTGGGAAAAAGCAACACCGGAAGAAAAGGAGGAATTGAAAAAAAAAAAAAAGGGAACAAAACGTTATTGGCACGGATATTTGCAGATTCGTCATTCTCGCAGTGAAGTCTAGATGGATCACATGATCCGGCGAAAAGGAGGCATGGGACAAAATCAAGCCCAAAAGGTTTCGAAACGAACGAAAACGATTGGCCCGAGAAACCCCCCCAAAAAAAAAAAAAATGGAATTTGAAATGGAAAAAAGATTAAGCTGGAAAAAAACCCAAGCTGGAAAAAGTCTAAGTAGACTAGTTAAACATTTTGTCAACGACGAAATGGTGTACGGTTTGGCTGCCAGGAATTATAGACAGGTAAGTGGAGGAGGAAGCGCCCTCGATCGGGACATTAGTCACTCCCGATAGGACAGGGGTCCATCAGGCCGGGGGAGGCGGCGTGCGCGCCGAACATTTGCAGCGGTTCCGATAGCACGGGTGCCCGCTATCAGTTCCAATAATATTCCGCGCCGCGGCCTCTTTTTACCCTTTACGACGGGTTTCCTGCTCGCAATGCCCTATGCTCCTGCAAATAATTACGCGGCGTCCTGCAGACAGCGCGCCGCCGCATGCGCTCCCGCGGCCTTGCTTTCACGCTTTTCCCTCGCCCACCGCCGCTCCCCCTACACTGCATTATCGCACCCCCCTGGCACTATATATAACGTGGGGGTCCGCTCGTTTTGCCACTTATTTGAGGTCTGAACCACAAACAACTTCAAGTGTCACTTTAAGAACTTTCAACTCGGAATTCTTTGACTATTCCCTTCTCTTTTTGGAAACAAAAAAAAAAAAAATTAACAAACAAACAACCACTTCTGAAGTTCGAGCTTCTGATCCCGTTGTCTAATTTTTCTATTTCTATTGCATAATGGTTGCTATTACAGAACAAACCGCCATTTTGGCCAAGTATTTGGACTTGGACCAAAGAGGAGCCGTGCTCGCTGAATACGTGTGGATCGACTCCGATGGAAACCAGAGATCCAAGTGCAGAACGCTTACGAAAAAGCCTGATTCCGTTAACGACTTGCCCGAATGGAACTTTGATGGATCATCCACTGGCCAGGCCCCAGGCCACGACTCGGATGTTTACCTCCGCCCTGTGGCTTTCTACGCCGACCCTTTTAGAAAGGGTGACAATGTCATTGTGTTGACCGAGTGCTGGAACAACGACGGTACCCCCAACAAGTTTAACCACAGACACGAGTGTGCCAAGCTCATGTCGGCCCATTCTGATGAGGAGGTTTGGTTTGGCTTGGAGCAAGAGTACACTTTGTTTGACCAGTACGATAATGTGTACGCATGGCCCAAGGGTGGTTTCCCCGCTCCTCAAGGCCCTTACTACTGTGGTGTCGGTACCGGAAAGGTTTACGCCAGAGACGTGGTGGAGGCCCACTACAGAGCATGCTTGCATGCCGGTGTCACCATCTCCGGTATCAATGCCGAGGTGATGCCTTCTCAGTGGGAGTTCCAGGTGGGTCCCTGCGTGGGTATCAACATGGGAGACGAGTTGTGGATGGCCCGGTTCCTCTTGCAAAGAGTTGCTGAGGAGTTTGGCGTGAAGATCTCGTTCCACCCCAAGCCTTTGGCCGGCGAATGGAATGGTGCTGGTTGCCATACCAACGTGTCCACCAAGTCTATGAGAGAAGCTGGCGGTATGAAATATATTGAGGATGCTTTGGGCAAGTTGGCCAAGAGACACAAGGAGCACTTGGCCCTTTATGGTTCCGACAACGACATGAGATTGACGGGTCGTCACGAGACCGCCTCCATGGACGCTTTCTCCTCGGGCGTGGCCAACAGAGGTGCTTCGGTGAGAATCCCAAGATCCGTTGCCAAGGAGGGCTTCGGTTACTTTGAAGACAGAAGACCTGCATCCAACATAGATCCTTACTTGGTGACGGGAATTATGGTGGAGACCATCTGCGGTGCCATTCCCGACGCCGACATGTACAAGGAGTATGCCAGAGAGAGCGAGTAAAAGTCATTTCATTTATAGTTAAGGATTAACATTTAGAGTCTGTATTCTATCACCCCTAGATCTGAAGACTGCACTGATATACTGACATTGAAACACTGACACTGAAACTGACACTGGAACTGACACTGAAACACTGACATTGACACTCAAAAACTGACACTGATACAATCACCATCTATTGACCACGGAGTCTTACTATCTTGACTACTGCAATCACGAATTGTCTCTTTCCTTCGATATCTTCACCCTCTTATGGTAATACATTTGCAAACCGTAATTTCAAAAAGTGCTGGTCTCGTATAGTGGTTAGTACAGTTCGTTGTGGCCGAACAAACCCAGGTTCGATTCCTGGGACCAGCAATTTATTTTTTTCCGCCATATTTCGCACCCCGGATTCCGATCCCGTCTTCGCGCTTCCCTTCATCAACTACTCTCTCTTCCTCAACACCTCCTAATTCTTCTACCATGGTGGCGGAACCTGTTCTGGCTACCGTAGACTTTCTACGCACATCGTACGATGTTGCCTCGGACTTTGTGGCTGTGCAGCTGCAAAAGCTCCCAAGTCCTGAGGCGCTAGTCTCTGCTATAAGCTCTCTTGGAGGGGAAAACACACCGCCGTCGCAAATCTCGCCTTCAATTATGGACCGGATCATGGGCAAGATCCAGAACCACCGGTTCCAGCTGGCGTTCATCTTGGCGTCGGGATTGGCGGCTGCAGGCGTTTTTTACCGGCGAAAAGGCGCCATTTTTGCCACCAAACCCGTCCCCAAGCGCCGGGCTCGCAAACTCGCCAATGGCGCCCGTTGTGAAGTTGTGTTGGTGGTCGGGTCGCCCACGGAGCCGTTGACCCGGCTCTTGGCGCTTGATTTCGAGCGCAGGGGCTTCATTGTGTACTTGACGATCCTCGACGAAAAGGACGCCAAATACGTGCACAGCAACACCATCACGGATGACCTCCATTACTTGGACGTGAGTGGCACGGCCGAGTACGAGATGCGGATTGCCAAATTCGCCGCTTTTTTAAGGGAGGACGTGGTGCCGCTTCAAGGTGCCCAGGCGCATAAGTTGAGGCTTGCAGCCGTGGTGTTCCCGCCGCAATTGTATTTCCCCGTGGGCCCGCTCGAAAACGTGGGAGCAGCAGCCATGGAGAAAGTCATGGCGCGAACAAGCGTGTGCACGCGGCTCATCAACCAGGGGCTTTTGGAGTGTGTTCGGGAACATGGCGCCCGGGTGATCGCCTTGGTGCCTACGATCGTCAGCACCCTCGGCATGGCGTACCATGGGCCCGAAGCCATGTTTCAAGGGTGCATGAAGCTGTTGTATGCCGTTTTGGCCAAGGAGTTGCGGCCGCAGGGAATCTACGTGACTCAAATTCGCATGGGCAACTTGAATGTGGTGTCGAATAATGGGCCCAAGACAAGGGGGATCTGTGATGCCGAGGTGCGCAGCTGGGACCCGGACATGCAGAGTATCTACGGAGCAGAGTTTGTTCGGGCGCAACGGAAAAGCACCCGAGGAGGAAATGGAGCGTTTGCTTCGCATGGCCTTCGTGGCTTGCACCATTTGTTGTTTGACTTGGTGACCAAGACGGGTTCTTCTCCTTCGTGTGTGTATTACGGTGCAGGTGCTCGCATGTACGAGTGGATCTCGGCCCTTCCTGTTTGGATATTGGAGGCACTTTTATAATCGATCAGGTAATGATCGATACGATGGTTATCAAGTGATGGATCAGATGATCCATTCTCCAATGATCATTCTCCAATCCCCAATCTCCATTGATCATTCTCCATTGATCGTTCTCCATTGATCATTCTCCATTGATCATCTGTGGCTCTGAATAAGAAATCATTGCTCAATCCAGATTATTCAGAAAATCAGTTTCATATACTGGCACAGGGTGTGTACAGACTATGATGCTGGTGAAGACTCATTCCTGGTCTTCCTGGTCATTGGCGTATGAATTTGGCTATAGCCATGAAGATGTGTCTTCAAGTGTCAATCAATGATCATGAAATACTTTGAGATCTACGAATCCGAGCCACGGTCTAGAATCATTCCGGCCTCTTATGATTTACTGATTATTTTATCTTGGATACCGGAATCATGGACCGATTTGATTGGCTGGTTTCAAATGTCTGGACTGGAAAATACTGGTGTGTTTCTGGAAATCTGGAAATCTGGACTTACTGGTTTGAAATTACTGGGAGGTTTAGACTTGTTTCACGCAATTCCTTGTCTGAAAACCCCTGTTTCTTGGTTTACTGTCTAAAAAAAGACTTTCTCGGTTTACTGTCTAAAAACCACTTTCTTGGCTCTTGTCGTCTTGTTTGGAATATCTGGCTGGGTCTGGGTTTACTAGGTCTGAGAATTGTGTCTTCTGAGTGTCTTTACTGAGTGTCTTTTGGATTTACTGAAAGGTTCCGGTGCACTGGATTTGCTTGGTTTACTGGTGTTTGTTGACTGGGACTTTACTGGTTTTTGACTTTACTGGTTTTTGGGCTGGACTGGACTGGACTGTGTTTGGTGGAGTGGAATGGAGTGGGAATATGTGGGCTAGGGCTGGAGCGCGGTTTGCGGTTTGCGCACGACTCTTCGCGCGCTATATAAAGAAGCCATTTTCCTCGCACTTTTTTCTTTACGTTCTAAGACTAAGGTTTGCTTGCAAAGCTCTCTATGCGGCGCAGTGCCGTGCCCTCGAGGCAATGCTTTGGGGAAAGTCTCCGGCCGTAACAACGGAAACGTTGCAGAGATAATATCTGTGCACACTTTGGCGGGAGTTTCTTTGGGGCGTGTGTTTCTATACTGCTTGTGAGCACTCCAGCGAGTCCATTTCCAGGCTATTTTTCCTCCTTTTTCTTGTTTTTGTGTCGGTCTTTTTGTAAGTCCTCCGTTGGCCAGCTCCTCTGAGCCCTTGCTGCTTTGCAGTGGTCAATAGTGGGGCTTTAAACGGGTGCAGATTCATGGAAGGAGGGATTGTTTGGAATGGGTGGCGTGCAAAACAAGTGGGAAACGCGTTGCTCTGAGAATAACCGCTTGGGTGTTTCCCCCGGACTTTTACGGAAACCCGGGGCCTCATTCGGCATTGGGATCGTGGATCCTAAACCATAGTCATAGCAAACGACCACTTTGGTTAACACAATGGAGCTCACTCTTGTCTCAGAACGTCCTCCAAGCTCGTGCCTCGGGCATTGCACAGTCAAATGTGCCGAGTTTTTACTAATGGGATGATCGAGTAACATTCGCCGAGTTTTTTCATATGGAATAGTTTTTTCTTGTGGAATAGTCTTTACTAATGGAACAGTCTTTACTAATGGAATAGTCTTTACTAATGGAACTAGGTGGTGACGTGATTCTATGATGAAACATCCAAGCAAACATAGAGTCAAGCTCTGAGAAGTGCCACGGTCTGGAAAGATGACCGGGTATTTTCGTGGACGAGATTTGCATCAATTCTGAAGATCACGCCCCACTATTCTTTGGTTCAACACTATTCTTTTGGTATAGCCACTACTCCAGTACTACTATCCTCCTCCAGTAAACTACTAGTTGCTGATTAGTGATTAGTGTATGTGAGTATAGTACATCGTAGGTCAGTCGAGTTTCCAACGCGAAGACAATGCCGTGGAGGCCGTGGTGGCATTTCCAGCCAACTCGGCCATGTAGAGGAACAACGTGGTGGCCATGTTGATCCAGTTCCAGAACTGCCATGGATGGACCGCCACGACGTTGGCGGCGGCGGCGCCGGGCCACCATCCCCATAGCACCAACTCCGACCCAAGCTCGCCTTTGTACAGCAACATCAAGTGTGTGTAGACGGCGATGATTATGCAGGGCGAGTAGGCGTAGATTAAGCGAATGATGGCCGACGGAGGGGTACGCAAGTCGGACGTTCCTTTGATAAAGGTCCTTGCTTCTCGCGTCCGCAGTCGTTCAACACGACCACTTCTGTCTCTGTCGTAGATATCGCATCTGTCTCTGTCTGCTCTGTCTGACCAATCTGTCTTGTCTGCTCTGTCTGACCATTCTGTCCTGTCTGTTCTGTCTGACCACTCTGACCTCTCTGTTCTTTCACTCTGGTCTAGCCTCTCCAATGACGGTATGGAGGATGAAGACACTTGTCTCAGACGAATCTGTGGGGTTCTTGGAGGCAGGTAAGGAAGTCCATGGTAGATGGAAGGAATGATCTTGGTGGCTGCGTAGAACACGCCGATGCGGTAGGCCAAGTTGATCAATAACGGCAACGTTAACTTGTGGAGTGCCGACACCAAGAAGATCCAGATGGTGGTGAACAGGTGCGGGATGTTGGCAGCAAGAAACGGGATGGCCAGGCTGATTTTCTCCAGCACCGGGTTGGGGTACTTGCTGATCTCGTTGCGGATGTTGATGGTGGTTTGCGTGAACAAGTTGGTGATGGTGTCCGTAGCATCCTGCGAGAGAATGGGGAACGTTTCGTAGATGCACCGCACAATGTAGGCAAAGAGGAGCGAAGACTCGATCATGGAGCCCTTACCCGAAACGATTCCATAGAGCCCCAAGCCCACGGTTAACGTGAGGAAAGAGCCCAAAAGCAGCGCATTGCCCAATTCCAACGTAAATGGATTGATGAAGATGCGGTATAGGAAGTAAAGGGCCCCTGTGATGGTGGCCCCACTGCCTATGAGGCTAACAAAGAGCCAACTATCGGATTTGTAGACCGTAAGCCATTGCATAGTTTGAGATACCAGCTGAATCAAGAGAAGCGTGCAGAAGCCTTCAGCTATGGTGAACACCAGAGTCAGATGCATCAAAACGTAGCGCCAGAGCGCCACGAGAGGGTGGCCCACGGATTCAAAGCCCCCGGCGCTGGGTCTGGAGCTTTTCCCCAAAGAAATGGCCTCCGTGGCCGTAAATCTAGAGTCATGGGAAAACAGAAGGTAGAACATGAGGATGCTGGGGATGAAAAGGTGCTGCAAATAGTATACCAACGAGAGCCACCGGAGCAAGCCATGGCGGCGGGAAAGAAGTCGCCCCGTGGTTAGTAGGAAGTAAAGCACCAAAAGTGTAAGGGAAAACGATAGGCCACAAGACACGCCGCCCACATCGAAGGCCAAGGGGATGGTAAGGACAATGAGCGCGAGGTAGTATATGGAAAGGAGGACTTTGGCCAAGTCCTTGATCCGTTTCATGAGTTTTGTTATGTGTGGGTGCAGAGTCGGGGAATAGTGTGAGTAGTTGGGAGGAATAGTCTGGAGAGTTTGATAGGTGTTAAGGATGTGAGGGAGGTGGTGCGCGCACGACCGAGAGATGAAACGAGATAAAACGGGGAAAAAAAGGGTTTTTTAGGGGGTAGAATTTAAGGGTTTTGTTTATTTTAAAATGCACTTTTTCAATTCCCTCTACAATTCCCAAATTCTTTTATAAGGTTTGGTTTTGTTCTCTGGATTTGGTGGCTGGACCATGGTTAAACCCGTACCTCACGCGGGGGAGGTTATGAGCTCTGCTCGTCAATAAATATTCAGCATGTCACTTTAATTGCGTCAAAAAAGGTTATGCAAAGATAAACTCAGTATACCGGAAAACCCCCGTCTTTATAAGCCGTATACCGGACTTTTAATTCAGTATAAAATAATTTTTTAGATTCAAACGGGAAATATACTTGAGACTTGGAAAGGACACGACCCGCAGAACAATCTCTGGAATACTGAAAAAGTGAAATACTGGAATAGTAAAAAGGTAAAAAAGTATATAAATTTATTCTTACTATTTTTCATTTATTATCTATAAATTTCGACTTCCTGTATATATGTATATATAACATATTTCCATATGAATTACACCTCATTTATTCTTCATACCTGGGTCGGTTTACAGTACGGTTCATTCCTTTTTTCTTGTTTTTTCACCCATTAATTTTATATTTCCATATTAATTTTAGGGACCGTTTGTTTATAGTGAAAGCTTATTAATAAGGGTATATTCTTATATTATCCATCGTTACTCAAGCCAGCCTTCTCTTTATAATTTAACACATTAATATATATATGTATATAGTGTATAAAATATGATAAGTATATAAAATTAATGACAATCAGTAAGTTATAAATGAATTGATAGGAATCGTAAACAATACAGTTACGGTGATGTTTTTAGCTATAGCTTCTTTATAGAGAAAAATGGGGAATAGTAATATAGTAATATGGGAAATATAGAAAATAGAAAATAGTAAATGGTAAATTACAGAAATACAGAAATACAGAAATATAGAAATATAGAAATATAGAAATATAGAATTAGAAAAATAGAAAAATCGAAATATAGAAATGTAGAAGTATAGAAATATAGAAATTAGAAGTTAGAAATTAGAAAATAGTAAACTGGTAAAATACAGAAATAGAAAAGTAGAAATTATTAGACAATTATGAGAGTTGAGGAGAGAATTAGGCGAGATTAGGACAGATTAGGACAGATTAGGACAGATTAGGACAAATTAGTAGAAGTTAGGACAAATTAGGACAAATTAGGACAAAGTATGGCTCATGGCATTAGGAGGAATTAAGACAAATTAGGACAGATTAGGACAAATTAGTGGATAGAAAATAGAAAAAAGTAAAATACAAAAATACGGAAATAGAAACATACCGAAATATAGAGACATAGAAATATAGAAATATAGAAATATAGAAATATAGAAATATAGAAATATAGAAATATAGAAATATAGAAATATAGAAATATAGAAATATAGAAATATAGAAATATAGAAATATAGAAATATAGAAATATAGAAATATAGAAATATAGAAATATAGAAATATAGAAATATAGAAATATAGAAATATAGAAATATAGAAATATAGAAATATAGAAATATAGAAATATAGAAATATAGAAATATAGAAATATAGAAATATAGAAATATAGAAATATAGAAATATAGAAATATAGAAATATAGAAATATAGAAATATAGAAATATAGAAATATAGAAATATAGAAATATAGAAATATAGAAATATAGAAATATAGAAATATAGAAATATAGAAATATAGAAATATAGAAATATAGAAATATAGAAATATAGAAATATAGAAATATAGAAATATAGAAATATAGAAATATAGAAATATAGAAATATAGAAATATAGAAATATAGAAATATAGAAATATAGAAATATAGAAATATAGAAATATAGAAATATAGAAATATAGAAATATAGAAATATAGAAATATAGAAATATAGAAATATAGAAATATAGAAATATAGAAATATAGAAATATAGAAATATAGAAATATAGAAATATAGAAATATAGAAATATAGAAATATAGAAATATAGAAATATAGAAATATAGAAATATAGAAATATAGAAATATAGAAATATAGAAATATAGAAATATAGAAATATAGAAATATAGAAATATAGAAATATAGAAATGTGGAAAATTAGAAAAATATAAAAATAGTAGATTAGTAAAATGGTAAAATGGTAAAATACAGAATTAAAAAATTACAAAATAGTGAATAGTAAACACATAGTAACTGTAAGTACAGTTTAGTGACACTGGATCAGATCAGAGGAGACTGTTTCACGATAAAAGTACATCTAAATTTGAATTTTAAAGAAGAGAAGATAATTTATAACAGAAGTGGACAATTGTTACGTGATGAATTATGATTTGGGCGGCGTTTTTATGGGTATTTTCCATTCGTGTTTTCACTGGATGCTTCTTGTGTCGCACAGTGAAGTGCTCGGTGGTCAATGCAGAGCCGGAACTCGGCGATCTTTTTCTGGACAAAAAGTACTGGAGATGTATATAAAAAGTTGGAACGGGAGATGAATTCTTGCCCCGACAATTCCTTTTTTTGCTTCTTTAGCTCGGTCACTCTCCGGTCCACCTTTTCTCGGTCAAACGGGCTAGTACAGTAGAGTGGTACAGTAGAAGAGTAGTACAGTAGAAGAGTAGTACAGTAGAAGATTAGTAGTATATTATGTGGTTTATTAGAAAGTAGTGCTACTTTATTCTACACTACATCACATAATAGATACTAGACACTAATCAGACTACACTATACTGCTCTACTACTTTAGTAGAAATCCATAAATAGTTTTCTAATGACAAGTTAATAAGACAAGGTTTTGTACATAATTTTTTTCTTTTATTTTTGGATGAATTTTTATGCCAAATATTCAGCCCTCTTCAAAGAGTATTAATTTAAGCACCATAGACTTTCCAAAAAATCTCTAGCTCTTGACTCCATTTCTTTATTATTTGATTTAACTACTGTTTCTGATCCTTTTCTCGTATAAGTTTAAATGGTTTTTATCTACACTTGACTCAGCTTTCCTATTTTTTGCTTCTTTTTTGTTTTGGAATAAGTTAGACATTAAATCTTCCTTTTTATTTTCGTCTATTACATTCTTTTTTATCGCTTTTATGTAAATATCCATATCTTTAAATCTAACTTGCTTTATTTTGTCTGAGTACTCTTGCAATTTACCAGAATTTATGAAATCGGTAATATAAAATAGTTCAAATAATTTTGAGTCTATGTCTTTTAGAAGCCATATGGTCTTTTAATATTAGATGAAGTACATAACTTGCGAGAAAAAGGTTTAGTGTTTTCTAAGTTAATTTTTAAGATGAACTACACCAAATTGCTAAGAATAACTGGTACTCCTATAATAGATAATGAGAAAGAACTAGAAAGCTCAACATCTTATCTAATGATGAAAGTACTCTACCCTACCACTCTAGTCTACTATACCATACTATTTAGCATAGTTGTATAGTATAATGTATAGTGTAATGTATAGTATATTATATTATGTATAGCATAGTGAAGTATAGTATAGTAAATAGTAGTATGATATAATATAGTAGAGTAGAGTAGAGTAGAATAGAGTGGAGTAGAGTAGAGTACAGTATGATATAAAATAGTATGATATAAAATAGTATGGTACAGTATAGTATAGTGAAATATAGTGAAGTATAGTGAAGTATGGTAAAGTATGGTATAGTATGATATGGTATAGTATAGAGTAGAAGTATTATATAGTAGAGTATAGTAGAGTAGAGTATAGTAGAGTATAGCAGAGTATAGTAGAGTATAGTAGAGTATAGTAGAGTATAGTAGAGTATAGTAGAGTATAGCAGAGTATAGTAGAGTATAGTAGAGTATAGTAGAGTATAGTAGAGTATAGTATAGTGAAGTATAGAATAGTATGGTATCGAAAAGTATGGTATCGAATAGTATTTTAGAGTAAATTATAGTAGAGTAGAGTAGAGTAGAGTAATGTATAGTATAGTCTCGTATAGTGTGGTAGAGTTTAGTAGAGTACAGTAGTACAGTAGTACAGTAGTACAGTAGTACAGTAGTAGAGTAGAATAGTACAGTAGTATAGTAGTATAGTGGTAAAGAGTATATTAGAGTATAGTATAGTATATTATAGTAGAGGAGAGTAGAGTAGAGTAGTACAGTAGTAGAGTGGAGGGTAGTATGGTATAGTAGAGTAATATAGTAGTACAGTATAGTGAAGTAGTACAGAAGTGTAGAAGTAGAGGTACAGACCATTACTCAATTGGGTAAATGATAGGCCACTTAAAGTGCTGCATGCGACAAACATACTGACGTTACCCTGTTGGGTAAATCCGGGCTTTTTTTTGGGCAACGCAAATCCCAGTTGATATTAAAATTGCTTTAAAGGTCTAGTTTAGATTTTTGCAAGGAAGTTTAATTGAACTGTATAAATGGTTATACTTGGTAAATGCACCTTGCCTTCAACAAATCACTCAGTCTCAATGGAAATGAATTTTACAAAACTTGCAAAAGCCCCGAATGCATTGAGATCCTTTTCCAGAAGACAGTAGTAAAGTGCATTATTATTTTCTACGGATTCCCGTTATATTTTTTTTTTTTGGTTTATGTACAGGACTTTTGGACTTTGTCTGTTTTTAGCGATTTGTCTTTTTTTTGCATTTTGTCTGTTTCGAGGACTTGCAGTAATTTGCTAGAATTTCAGGAAACTCCCGGTGGCCTAGCTGGTTAAGGCGCAAGACTGTAATGGATAGAAATCTTGAGATCGGACGTTCGACTCGTCCCTGGGAGAATTTTTGCATTTATTCTGCTCGAAACTGCAGGTTTTATTTTTTTGTATGGAAGAATTGAAAAGGTGAATGTTCTGCAACGGACTGTATATAGAGTAAAAGTACTGCACACAGACCATTTATCCTCCTCCTCCTCATGATCCCTCCAATTCCGCCTAAAAAAAAGAATGAATTTTCGTTGAATATATTGAGTGGATTATTCAATCTATACTAGAGTGAAATAATAAATTATATAGTAGCATAGTGTAGTAAAGTGTAGTATGGTAGTATATTAAGATCATATATTTATACGATATAAAATATCACATCTAAATCTAGCTATATAAAATTATACATAAAAATCTACATCATATAAACATACCTTCGGTTTTTAATTGACACCAAAACCTAATTCCGATAACCTGATGTAGTCAAGAATATTTTATCAGGACCATATCCTTGCAATTCAATTTCCACGAATAGACCGATAGTAAACCCGGAAATTAACTTCACCCACGTGATCACAATGATTTAGATTCTTCTTTTTTTAGTTTTAATGCTTCCTCTGAATGCCTTTAATCGGTACCTTGAACTGATCCCGTGACATTCCTGTCTATAGGTACATGTTGAATAGTTTTATGCTCCAAATTTACAGAAGAAGAGCATCACATTGAGAAATTTAGAATTCCCAAATTGCCATTCCCATACCTAGGCGTCCAGCTTATGAATTACTATGGGTTAAACTTATAACGGTTCTCGCTGCGTTATATGCAGGTCATACAGGTATCTATAGATACATTTATAATCATAGATAAAGATTCAGATATATTTAGATTCAGATATATATAGATTCAGATATAGATTCAGGTAAAGATTCAGATATAGATTCAGGTAAAGATTCAGATATAGATTCAGGTAAAGATTCAGATATAGATGTAGAGGGGGTGATCAGATGGGCAAGCCATGGTGGACTATATGCCGAACATGCAGCAGTGCACGAGTCAAGGCTAGTGTTATAGCCACACACACATTTCCAAATTGACTGTAATTTGGCCAACTTCATTTCATGAATATCAAAAAGCTACTGCCCAAATCTGGGCTTGATACCGTTGCTGGAACCTTGAAAACCGACACATAGCCGACCTGCACATAGTGGAAGACCTGCAGGCAAGCCTCGTGGGTGCAACTTTATAACAAGCAAGTCCCCCTCGTTGGTTAAGAGGTTTTTAATCAGCTCGGCTCAGCAGAGAGGAAAATACTGATTTCTAGAATTACTTAAGAAGATCCAGAATAAAATTATTTGCGGTGATACCGGACGTTCTACACTTACTAGAGTATTAAAACCCATTCACATACGTTCGAAACGAGTTATGTAATAAGTTCAGCAATCACTACTAAACGAATTGATCCAATTTTTTGTTTTTCTACTTCTAATTCCATTTTCTGTCCAATTTTGTCTATTTTTGTCCATTTCTGTCCATTTCTGTCCATTTCTGGCCGTTTTCTTCGACCGCGTCACGTGCCTCTTAACTATGGTCCCTATGGTTGACCGTACCTTAACCATAAAAAGACTAACAAACGTGACCATGTCTAGAACAGCTTTCCGACTGGTCTAGACCGTCACGTGAGCAAAAAAAAATTGTTTTCTGTCAAAATTGGATTTTTCATCTTCACATTGTGGGTCTTTCTGCCGTGTAAGCGCATACATAGTGGAAGCTATGAACACCAACTATAAATTCAACTACACTCCAAAAATTACGATGTCCTAGAACTCACTCTCTGAAGTCACCACTACTTAAGCGAGCCTTTAAGAATGACCACGTGGCATTTAAGACTAGAATTTGTGTGGTTCCTGCACATAACCATACTTATATATAACGAGTCCATCCTGAAAACCACAGTGGTCCAGCTAAAACTAAATATTTATTTGTTTTCAAAGTTCTTTTCAAAGACTAATTTTCTCACTATAATAACGAAAAGTTTAAATCGATATAGACTGATTTCTTCCTGTAAAAAAAGAAAGAACACAACCTCTGGGGAGGTACGGGTGTAAACTCGAACCACATCTCATCGCATCGCACTGCACTGCATTCCCAAAGCAGTAACAATGCCCAAGAGAAGTCGACAAGAGTCCAGAAGTGCAGGCCACCGGGAGAAACATACCCGGCCCAACCAAGGCCGTGGAGAGCTCCGAAAAATCACGCGAACGGCGCGGAGAGACGCGGTACAGCCCGAGCTACCCGAACCTTCGGAGGTGTCACTGGAAGAGGAGGAACATCAACCCAAAACACCCAAATTCGAGGATGGAAAGGCCTACGATGCGTTGCTTACGCTTCTCAAGACGGAGAATTCCCAGGCGCCCAAAAAGCAGCGCAAAACAGCGGTTCTGGGAGACGAACACGCAGAAAACGCCGAAAACGCGGGTTCCGACTCGGAAAATGACATTGCCGGAGCTAATTTCGAAGAAGAAGACGATGGTGATGCTGAAGAAGAATACGTGGATGCCGAAGAAGATGCTAAACAGGATGTGGATGACGATAATGTTGCATCAAACATCTATGAGGCGCGGTTCAACCAAATCTCGGAGGATTTCGTTGCTAAAAAGGCCTCAGCAATCGAGAGCGGCCAACGCTGGTCCGTTATCGGACACAGCGAGATCCTGGAACCTCCATACAAAGTGACAGTGCAACAATCGCCCGGAGAAACGCATGAGAGCCTCACATACCCGAGCAGCTTCGAAAACCCGTACATCTCGAAAAGCGTACTCAAGCAAAAAGTCCAACAGCAGTACATCAAGAAGCATGGGGACACATTGAGGCCACTCGAGGCAGCCCTTTTGGGCCATATGCTGACATACCGTGACGTCAGCTTGGCCAGCCAGACATACAACAACACACAGTACCGAGGAGTGTACCTTGCACACGTGCTCAGTCATGTGCTCAAGACACGTGACCGGGTGTTAAAGAACAACGAGAAGCTCAAAGCGTACCAGGAGAAGCTCAAGGCAGGCCAGACGGGCAATATGGAGGAGCCCGAATTCCGGGACCAGGGCTTCACGCGGCCCAAGGTGCTTATTCTTCTTCCGACCCGGAACGCCGGGTGGGAGTGTGTGCAGGAATTGATCCAGCTTTCCGGAGCAGAGCAGCAGGAGAACTACAAAAAGTTCAAGCTGCAATTTTTCCAGGACGGAGCGCCGGCCGAAACCAAGCCGGCCGATTTCCGGGACATGTTCAAAGGCAACACCAACGATTTTTTTGCGGTCGGGATGAAATTTACGCGCAAGGCCGTAAAGCTCTACCTGGGGTTCTACAACCTGGACATTTTGGTTGCATCGCCCATCGGGCTTTCAATGATTTTGGAAGACCCTAACCAGGGTAAGCGGCAGACGGATTTCTTGGCGTCTATCGAGATCTTGGCGGTGGATAGGGCCAACCAAATGGAAATGCAGAACTGGGATCACGTGAGCACGGTGCTCAAGTACATCAACAAAGTGCCCAAAGAAGCCCACGGAGCAGATTTCTCCCGGATCCGCATGTATGCCATCAATGACCAAGCCCGATTGTTACGGCAAACGATGGTTTTTTCCGAGTTTGTCACGCCCAACGTCAACAGTCTTCTTGGTAAGTCGCAGAATATCAGTGGAAAGGCCCGGTTCCGGCCCGAGATCTCCGCCAAAACGTGTATCATGAACCTGGTGGGGCTCCGGATCAAGCAAATGTTCGTTCGGTTCGAAGCAGCTTCTCCGCAGGAATCCGTGGATGCCCGGTTCCGCTATTTCATCAACTCCCTGTTACCCTCGCTCACCAAACAACTGTCGTATGAGGACGGCATGTTGATCTATATCCCTTCGTATTTTGACTATGTCCGGGTCAAGACTTATATGAAGGCCCACACCAAGATCAGCTTTGTTTCCATTGACGAGTACCTGAGCGCGTCACGTGTGGGCAAGGCTCGCCATGCACTTGCTTCAGGAAAGGCCAAGATGCTCTTGTACACCGAGAGAATGCACCATTTCCGGCGGTACGAGATGCGGGGCGTCAAGAACGTGATGCTCTATGAACCGCCTTCCAACCCGCTCTTTTACCGAGAATTGCTCCGCTTCGTGGGCCGCTCCGTGTACCGGAACGATGCGGATGTGGACCTTTCGTTTGTCAAGACCAATTTCTGCAAATGGGATGCTGCTGCTTTGGAGCGTATCGTGGGGAACGAGAGGGCCCCGATCTTGTGCAATTCCGTCAACGAGCAGTTTGAGTTCAGATGATTAGAAACAAGGGCAGACACTCTTTGTAGAAACAGTGCAGATACTCTTTATAGAAACAAGTCAGAAATCACTATAGAAAGAAGTGCAGAAATCACTATAGAAAGAAGTGCAGATACTCTTTATAGAAACACTATATAGAAACACAAGTGCAGTCCGATCCAGCCCAGTCCACAGTGTCCAGAAAGTACCACCAGACAAAAAATTAGGCAAGACTAAAATGGTAGACTAGACTGCCCATAACTGAAGGGAGAATATCAATGGTAAAGGGGAGCAAAGAGTGGAGAAAAAAGTGGGGAAAAAAGAGAGGCGATCGAGGGGGACGCATGCTTTATATAGTCTCTCATTTTCCCCGCCTTATTTTTTGCAGCCACCAGCAAACCTGTGTCTCAGCTCTAACACCTCAGCTCCAGCACCCCCAAAATCTATGCACAGCACAAATCTATGATACTCATACCTCTGAACTTATAACTCTGAACTTATAACTCTGAGCTTATACCTCTGATACTTTTACTTCTGGTGAGACAAAATTATTGAATCGAGACAACTGATGGTTGGATCCAGACAACTGATTGGTGGCTGTAGCTGACGATTGATGGTGGATTCTGGATTGTGGATGTGGATTGTGGATCAGGTATGTCAGCCCATGGTGGCCACTGAGAGACTTATGGAGTCACTCCCAGGAACGGCGATTCAACTTTACATTCTATTCATGCAGAATTGTACCAGACTTAGACCAGAATTAAACCAGAATCAAACCAGATGCACCAAAAAAGTACCAAGAACATCAAAATTGCACCGAATTAGTCCAGAATAGACCAGAATTACTCCAGAATTACTCCAGACTTATTCCAGAATTTTACCAGAATTGTACCAGAATTATTTCAGAATTGCACCAGAATTGCACCATGCACCGAATTATACCAAAATTATACCAAATTTGTACCAAATGCACCAAAATTGTACCAAAAAAGCACCAGAAACGTCAAAATTGCACATTCACAGACAAATGACGAGCCAGAAATCCGGAACCATTGAACAGATTAAATAGGAAACAAACAATCCAAATTGGAGACAATTAAATCAGAGACTAGATCAGATCATTATTTCATCAAGGCATGGTGAGAACAACAGCAGAGTTTTCCGGGGGCAATGAAAGAGTCCCGAAAATCCAAGAAACTCCGTACATTCCTATTGATGATGTTTTTCTTTCTTCCTGAACAAAACCATACCAATTCAAAGACGTCTGACTCGCAATATAAAGGAGCAAAAGTCATATCCATATAGTTGAGCAACCAAAAAAACATCAACATCCCAAAAAAAACCTCAGCATTCCAGAAAAAATTAAACCTTCATCATAACCCCCGATAATCAATCCCATGCTTCACATTTTGAATTGGGAATCTAAAGTTCCAGAATTGGAAATTGGGACTTGAAACTCTTTTTTATACCCTCACCTGCATATAGAACCGGTTTTAAACCACACCCCATCCGTTTAACTGCTGAGAACATTGAAAGCCATAATAAAACATCCTATGGCAACGTACGGACTTAAGCGTTCTCCGATACGGGCAAACTTCCAGAAAATGCCCAAGGCGCCGGTTTTGTTCTTGTTGATAAGGGCCGGCCACGTGGCGTGGATGTAGGTGCAGGTACAGATGGCCAAGAGAATGACGAGAAGAAGAGACTGGAAATTGAAGAGAGCAGACTGCGGTTAGTATTGTTTCAGAAATGTTTCAGGCTTGTTTCAGGCTTGTTTCGCCCGTATTTCATGTGGATGCATACCATTTGTAGTTGAGTATAGTATAGGAAGTTTTAATGCTTGCCATATATCGCGACCTGGTGTACGGATCTTTGGTATTTTCGCCTGGTGTACGGGGTTATGCAACCTCTGAGCCAACTCCACATAATTAATTGCTTGAGCACCTCTAAAACACACGATGGAGGAAAATGTCGACCAGCTGTCGTTTGCCAGTATCTTGGCGGGAATCCAGCAAATGAGGGATAGCTATGACGATTTTGGTGGCTCAGAGGAAAATAAAACTGAAAGTACTGGAAATGACAAAGGAGAAGGTCTGAATACTGATGGTGTCCAGAAAGAGACAGAAATTCTCCGAAAGGAGGTAGACATTGGGAAAAATACAGGAAGTCTCCAGAAAGAGGCAGGAATCGTACAGAAAGAGATAGACGTTGGTCAGGATACAGGACGAATCCAGAAAGAGGCAGGAAGTGTCCAGAAAGAGGCAGAAAGTGTCCAGAAAAAGGAAGGAAGTGTCCAAGGAGAAATACCAAAGCCCAATACACCAATTCCTGGAAGGAGAGGGCCCCGAAACGTCCATTCGTACACTTCGGTGCAGGTTGCGCCGTCCCAAAAAGGAAACCCTCTTCTAGAAGCACCCCAAATGAAACTCACCCCCTGGTCGTACAACGCCCAGATCCTTCTGGACTACTATATCAACGCCACGCTCCAGGTTCTTTTCCTTTCACTCAAATACCACAAGCTCCGGCCCGAATACGTCTGGAGACGCATAGATAAGCTCAAAGGAGGCAGTTCCTCCACGCACGTGCACCAGGACGACGATGCATTAAGAGTCCTTTTGGTGGTGGTGGATATCGATTCGCCTCAGGAGGTGATCCGCAAATTGCTGGTGATTTGCATCAAAAACGATTTGACCATGGTGGTGGCCTGGTCGTTTGAAGAGGCGGGAAATTATATCGCCGGGCTCAAAACAAATGAAATGGCTCGGGCCAAAGTTAATGTTTCCATCCAAGGAGTCAAGAAAACAGATTTTAATCTGAATATCATTAATAGCTTGACCACCGTGCGTGCGGTCAACAAAACCGACGTGGCGAATCTTTTGGCCAACTGCAAGTCTTTCCGGAATATAGTTGTTCAAGCGCAAGGCGATGGATTGGCGTCGATTCCGGGGTTGGGCGGTCGGAAAGTCGCCAATCTCAAGGATGCATTTTATGAGCCATTCATTTTCAATAAAGAATATGAACAGGCTCTATAATGGATCTTTCATTGGGCGAGAAAATTCAACCTCTAATCCATCCGATTCTTTCACGTTCTCCACGTTCACGTTCTTCACGTCCACGATCTTGTATATCTCGACTCCTGGTATCTTGATCCACACATCACGACCCTTATGTCCTTAATTTATATACCTCCCTATTCTTTACCCATTATTAAGTATCTTGACTCTTGTATGTCTTAATTCTTGTATTGTGCCAGTGCCAAGTAGTAATCTGTATTCGTCGATGGGTGCCTCTAGGAAGGAAACCAGAGCTATACATATAAATTATTTGACCCTTTTGCGATGTGACCATTATCATTCAATCGGCCGTCAAAGGTTCTGGAAGAAGCCGTAGATATAATAATATCTTGACTTCTGTATAGCTCTATTCATCTGCTCAACTTTATCTACCCTCTTCGTCTATCCCCATTCGTCTATCCCCATTCGTCTATCCCCATTCGTCTATCCCCATTAGTCTATCTATAAACATGATGGTCTTTGGATGTAATTTAACTTTCTTTGAAACAAATTCGCGTTATAAAAAGATGGTGGTAATTTTGTTCTGATGGGGATGAAGGGGTATTTATAGTGAAACCTTTCGTAAATCTGAAACAAATGATTGATGCATTAGTACCATACATACAGTATGAGAAGAAACATAGTATGCTTAAAAATTAAGAATCAATCAGTCAAAAAAACCCTACTAAGAATTTTCAAGAACTTAAGTTCAGAAACTAAAAAGGCCCAGACCAAAAAAGAATCAGACCGAAAGAAGACTCAAGAGATTTCTCTATAGTATTCTATACTGCATAGACCATGGACTCTGGGGTACGATTTCTGTCATTCTGTCATTCTGTATTCTATGATTCTATGATTCTATGATTCTATGATTCTATGATTCTATGATTCTATGATTTTGTCGTTCTACGATTCTACGATTTTGTCACTCTATGATTCTGAAATTTTCATCTATTCATCTATTAATTCCCCAGCTCCTGTTCTTGCTCAGCAATGGCCTGCCTCAAGATCATGTTGACATTATTCATGAGGTCGTTTTTCTTGACCAAGATGTCCTTCAATTTCTTGGAGTCCGAGTCCAATTTGGCGTGCTTCTTCCGGTACACCACCTTGGCCTCATCCGCAGACTTCTCCACGAAGTAGCCGGTACCGATATCCACCAAAAACCGGTTTTTGTCGCAGATTTTGCCCGGCAAATATAACGAGCTGGTCATGGGCACCAAGAGCTCCGACGTGGATGTTTTCCCCATGGCTTCAATGGTGTTCATGCAGTCCTGGAGCTTGGCCTGGGCGGTTTGGAGCGCCTGGAGTGACTGTGTGAAGTGTTGGATTTCCTGCTCGGTGGACTTGCGGATCCCTACAAGCTGCTGCGGCTGGAGCAGGTTCAAGTCGACTGTACGCTGGCTCATGCTGGAAGTGGGAGGTCAAGCGATGGTGGTGGAGAGTAGTGGAGAGTGTGCGTTGATGTGAGGACGCGGCACTGGATGCAGGAAAAGTGTAAATCAGGTCCTTCCATTAACATATTACTAGTGACCTTATTATGAACTGTACAATTTTTTATGAAAGTGATGCCTTAAATATATTCATTACTTTTTATGTACTGATTAGGTGGGTGACTTATTGTGAACAGGACACGACCTGGAATTAACCTCCCTCTCACGTGATGTCTTAGCACGTACGGCTGGTGTGTAGCATACAGGATAATCTCTAATTTGGTATAAAATTGAATGGAGAGGGAAGCGCTTTAAGTGATTTGGTATTTTTAAAAATCGGGTTTTCTTTGTTTTTCCCCGTCTGTGTATCTCACTCAGTCTCTAGAGTGCAGGGCTCATAACCTGGAAAGGATAATTCCCGATTTGGACTCGTTACATGGAAAAATCCAGTCCTGTAAAATACCACCCAAAAACCTTATCATAGGAGTTTTCCCTGTGTGTGTTATTTGTGTGTTACTTGTGTTGGCTGTACTGTATAGTGATGGTAGTCCTGCACACTGGCACAAAGAAGCTTTCATGTTCCAATAGTAATGGAAACCAGTGAATTTTTCATTGGTAGTGTTCATTTTACTGTACCTTCGAATAGACATGGTATTAGATTCTATAACAAATTTCTAGTAAAAATTATGGCCTAAAAAAAGAGTCACTATCTTATAAACTTTTCCGGGGTAAATTACTCCACATTTCACCAGTCCCAGTAAAGTTTATAGTATAATATAGGTTTTATGAGGGAAGAAATGAGGCTTAAAGGCATGAATTTTGGTCCAAAACACCATTATATACACGAAACAGCAAAACGTGAAGATGTAAATGTCTTACTAATGCCATAAAGAGGATCCTCTATCGCTATTAATTGTTCCATAGCGATAATCACTGATAATAAGATTTTGATTTGAATAAAGGAAATTTTTGTCGTGATCTCTACCCTGAAATAAGAAATTATCGTGAAAGTGGATAGCCAATCAAATTCTATTTCTTCTCGATATCATTTTTCTATTTTTCGGCTGAACATAATTCGTTTTATCGATATTTTTTCCAACTTCATTAAAGTCATACTTTGGGCCTTTTTTAGGACATTGAAAATCCCCCATAAATTTCCATAAAAGTCTCATTCATAGTCTCATTTTAATACTCATTTCTTCAATTCTACCCAAAACAGAACTATGCATTTTTCTGTCCAACCAATTTATTTTTAGATACATTTTACCTACATCTCTAGCTACTTTTTCTGTATCTCTCTCTTCTATAGCATTGTATATATGTATTGCACATTTTCATCTTTTTTTTTATTGTTTCTAAATGCTCTAGTGTTACCATTGAGTTTGGAACACCTTTACAATAAACTTTTCTCTAACCTCTTTCAGCAGATCTTAAGAATAGCCATAACAAAACCATAGAATTGCTCCCATTGGCCATCAATAGTATAGTATAGTAAAGTAGTATGGATAAAAGTATAGCATTCTGAACATTCCACTAATTATACTTTTTGCTCGCCTGAACAACCTTTTAATGGTGTCTGATACTATCGATAGTAACATTTAAGACTCGCCTTAATTTACGATTTGTCATTAATTTGTAAACAAACTAACAAGACCATTTATTTTTTTTACTTCTATACCGTTTTCCTGCATATAGACGCACGCCTCCACAGTAGTTGTCTATTATCTGTGAAGGCCTACTTTCATGAAATCCTATGAAGTAACTCTAATTTCAAGACTCCTGGTATGGTACACTTTCACTATTTGCCTACTCCTACCAAGATCTACAATACTGAAACCCTACTACTATGTACAATCCATTATTAATATGCAGTACTAGTCCACTACTCTAGGAAGATAAATTGCCAATTAGATAATTAGGTAGGGTGTACTGTATGGTAGTGTATAGTATTTAGAGGTGTATAATGTATAATATAGACTATGGCGTATTAGATAAAGTGTTTTATAGAGTAGAAGTATAGCTTTAGATTACGTAATAAGTGGTTACTCAGTAGTGGGTGAATGATAACTTCTTCAAAATTACTCGCTTCAGACTCAAATTTTGGGTACATATACCTTTCAAATTAGTCTATAAGACTGTTTAAGAAGATTTTTAATTGAATGAATTTTCGATTTTTAAGGCCTTTTGGAAGTTTTGGAAATTTTACAAGGTGTATGAATCAATCGGTTTTCGCAATATCTTGTCTTAAATAACTGACAAGTGTAAAATTAACAAATTATGAATATTTCTGAATATACAACTATTAGATCAACAGTGAATCTTAATTTACTTTTCGGGAGAAAATTTGAAGAAATTAAACTTTTTTTGGGAATGCATCTATTTCTAGAGGTGAAAATCTGATTAATAGTCGATAGATAGCATTAATTTTCTTAAAAAATCATAAAAATGAATGATCAACTAATTTATTATACAAGAAAAAGAATTGAAAAGTCAACAGTTGTTCAAGACAAATTGTACAATCCATAAATTCATGGTTTTCTGGAATTCGAGTTTTGCTGGTGTACTGATGTTCTGCGCATGCACCTGCATATACACATACATTTCATCACATCAACCAACACCAACTACATCTACCAGAATGGGAAACGACGGAGGCACCATTGCGCGCGGAAAAGACCTCAAGGCCATATACTCCGCGGATTCCGGCACACAGGACCAGCAATATCTCCAGAAAAGCCACAACTCCAAGGTCGTCACGTGCTGCCTCAGCTCGCTACCGTTACACCAAAATGGAGTCCAGAAGGTGGTCTCCGATTACCAGGGGAAGGTGTATTTGAAGGAGAAAGTGCTAGAATATATGGTGAAAAGAAGCCAATCTCAAAGTCAGAGTCAGAATCAGAGCCAGAGTTTCGATCACCTTAAACGACTCTCAGATCTCGTGGATCTTCACGTGACCTGGAAAGATGGGATGGCCGTTTGTCCGATTACAGGCACGAGTTCCGGGCTCATATACCTTCGGCCATGTGGGTGTGTTGTTTCGGGGAAAATGGCCGGAGAATTTCTTCCTAAAGAGGCAATAACACGGAAAGGTGTCGGCCCCGACGACGTGAGCCGCCCGCCTAATGAGGCAACTCCTCGGGCCTGCCCTAATTGCGGCCGTGACGCAACGGCCTTGGATGTGGTCTATTTAAATACACCCAGTGGATCGGATATGGAGCTCCAAAATGAAGAGAATTATTTACTTTTGGCGCTGAAAGGAATGACGCATTCGAAAGCATTCAAAAAGGGGAAAAAGGAAAAGAAGGAAAAGGATAAAAAGGAAAAGGAAAAGGAAAAAAAGAAAAAGGAGAATAAGGAAAAGGACCAAAAGGAAAAGGGTGAACAGACCGAAACTACAGGGAACGTGGAGAAAAGGGGAAATGTGGAAACGACAGAAAAGGCAGAAGAGAATCCCTCCAAAAGACGAAAGGCAGAAACTTAAAGTCAAGGGAAGAGATGTCATTGAATCACAATTTCAATATGACGACAGACACTGTAGTAACTTTACAGACACATTTGAGAAGAAACAGCCATGAAACAGCCATGAAACAGCCGTGAAACAGCCATGAAACAGCCGTGAAACATCCATGAAACAGCCATGAAACAATCATGAAACAGCCGTGAAACAGCCATGAAACAGCCATGAAACAATCATGAAACAATCATGAAACAATCATGAAACAATCATGAAACATATTCACAAGTCCTGCAGAAAAACATAGTTAAACCAGGAATCTCACCTTATAGAGGATCGAGCACTCGGAATCAGAGCTACTATAAAGCTGTAAATGAGAGTGAAAAAGCATTTTCCTGAATATAGTTAATGGGATCACAGATTCATGGCTAAAACCTTCGTTCTTTAATTTGTTTCCTAGAAATCAGGTAATTTCTTCATATAAAAATAGCTTTAGTGTCAAAAATAGATTAAAAAATAGAAAATTATGTTAGTCATTTACTCTGATTCAGCTTCACCTTTATCCAAAAGATTTTTCATGGATTACAAGAAGACAAACTTTGAGCTGAAAAGAATGATTCTTTTTATTTAACATATAAATTATATATTTCTCTTTATAGTTCCATGTGACCATTTCCAAGACTCCAAGACTTTGAGACTATAAGAGTACAAAAATACTTCGACACTGGACTTGAAACATTAAGTTTCGGTGTTTGAGTTTAAACGGCACTTCTATGCAGGAATCACACATTGGCCCTAATCTCCTGGAGTATCTGCTTATGTAAGAGTCAAACCAATGTATCTAAAAATAGAAATCCATACACTTTAAATAGCTCGCCATTTATGGACTGCAATAGATATCGTCCTTAAAATTCAACCTCCAAGAAGCCACGCAACTTTTTGTAGTCTTAAACCGAATGTTTCAAGAATGTTTCAAAAGTTTCAAGAATGTTTCAAGAATGTTTCAAGAATGTTTCAAGAGTTTCAAGAATGTTTCAAGAGTTTCAAGAGTTTCATGAATGTTTCAGGAATTTCGAGAGACAAAAATACAGAAATGGCAAGAAGGGTCGAGAAAGTGTCACGATTTAATGGATGTTTCAGGAATGTTTCATGGTACCATGCACTTTTACTCTAAAGTTTCTACTCTAAAGTTTCTACTGACCACTACTGATTTCTAAGATATGCGGTTGGTTTATTTGAATCAATCCTAGGATGGGCAGTACACAGGAGTAGAAGTTGATCGGGGTTTTTTTGAAGTATGAAGGTTATATCCTGCACATAAGGACACGGCCACCGTTTCCTGAAAATCGTATCGATTAGTAGATAAACACCGTAGGGTCGAGCTCCGATAGGTGGAACTATCCCTAAGGTCACACCAAATAATACAGGTTATTTCAAGGTGTCAGCATCGGTAGTGTATACAACAAAGGTAGGGACCATCACATGACTAAAAATAATGTGGGCTGTATTTGGGGTTTCTACTGCTGAATTTTTGCTTACTTAAGTGGTTTTCATGGTACGAATTAGAAATGTTCTGTTTTACTTTACACTTCACGTCAATTAACATTAAATCATTCAATACTGCATATAAACTGGTATATGATTCTTTGGTACTGCATATACCGAAAAATGGAGAATTTGGAAATAGGATACTGGTCTTGGATTATCTTATCCAACCATTCGAGACGAATGGCTTGCTCATGTTTCTGATTACTATTATTCAATTACAAAAAAAATTAAAAGAATGTTTTGGAATAAAGTAACTCTGTTTCATATCTAGCGCAGTCAATAAAATGTAAAAGTCTAAAATATCACAGTCGCCTCATAAACCTAGGCAAAGTCCAAATGACTGGCATGAGAATTGTAACGAAGTCCTTGGACCTTGTTGGCATCAGTAATAGCCTTGATTTCAAGTAAATCTTCTTTGGTCAAAGTCACAATCAGACCCAAGTTAGCATCGGTCTTTTCTGGAGTACTGGCACTAGGAATAGGACAGATCTTGGTGATCTTCTTGATTCCATTGAAATCCTCTTGTCCACTGACCGAGACAATCCAAGACAAAGCCAAACATTCAAGAGTCACATTCTTCTTCTTGGCGAATTCTTGAAGCTTGAGAACAATCTTCAGGTTTGCAGGGAAGTGCTCCTTGGAGAACTTCTCACTGTGGCCTCTAAGATCGCCAGGTCTCTGACACAAGTCGAAGAAAGCATCCAAGTCGTTTGCAGTTCTATCCGTTAAAAAGCCCCTGCACAAAGGCGAGTAAGCAATCACTTGAATGCCTTTGTTGGAGAGTTCTTCTAACACACCATTCTCAAAGATGTCCTGACATAACAAAGAGAATTCGATCTCAACACAGCTGATGGTGGCAATTTTGGAGGCCTTTTGAATGGATCCAACACCGACTTCCGAGAGAGAGATTCCATCGATAACACCTTTCTCCACATACTCTTGAATGTAAGAGATACTATCTTCGTATGGAACGTTAGGATCAACACGAGCAATCTCGAAAATCAACTTTGGTCTCTTAGACTTTTCCGATGGGAAGAAAGAAGCAAAGTTCTCGATGGATCTGCTAATTGATTCCTTAGATCCATCTGGAGCCATTTTCTGCATGTTGAAGGCTCCCTTGACGGAAATCACCATTTCGGGGTATTGCGAGCCAAGCTTATCCCAAAAGGCTTTAAGATACTTCAAATTGATATTGTCTGGTCCGTAGAATTCACCACCATTGATGAACCTAACGTTATACTTGTCTGCAGTATACTTCATGACCTCAATTGACTCATCAATTGACTTGGGGGTTGGCGTCCAAGTTAAGGACATGGAGCCGAAGCCGAATTGGCCGGGAATCAAAACAATATCGTTACTCATAATTGTGCATAGGGATAATTTGGTGTTAAATTAAAAGACCAATTGCTCCCCTATTTATATATTCCAGACTGAGCAAGGGTGGCAAGTTGCGGAGATACTGCGTCGGCCGAGATACCGGTTACATGCAGTCCCGCATACCCACTACACGCGGCAATAACCACGGAGAAATTCCGAAAACGGACACTCGGCCCGACCTCAATAAGGGATGGTGTGAGTCATTGTGACGTCTCAAAAAGGGACTTTTTTTGTGAAGACAGTTTAAAATCCAATTGTAATCTCGGGAATACTACCTATTAAATTTGGATACTTTTGAGGGGATAAAAACAAAAAAAAAATCATGGATTCTGCCTTCGGAGCTACTACAGACATACGGGTTTTTCGCGTCGGTACGTCACTGCAGAATGTTGGTTTATATACAGTACGGAGGTCTTATATGTACAATCCGCATAATAACATTATCGAACGGTCGATTTTTCAACTTTGGTTCTGTATATGGAACGTTTGTGCCAATGGGATGTTCGAGCTTTGAGGTACTGTTCTGACGTTAGCCAAGAAATTTTATTATTTAGGGGCGTCCTGCACACAATCCACATTGCAACTTTAGGGGTCAATTGGATGTCTTGTAACTCAATCCACTTTACCAAAATTGACTAGTGTATCAAGCTAAAAAATTATTAAGAGTTATTACTTGAGGAGTTATCCAAATACTCTTGAATGAGTGCTAGACGTAAAAGCCTCACGAAGTTGTTTGGTGGACCCGGTATATAGTCTTCGAGGTAGTGTGCGACTCATAATTGCTTTAGTTTTTTCGCACCTACCGTACTGGCTTTACTGGCACATCCGAGCTCCATATTCTTCAAATTTATACCTAACTTTCTATAATAGCCCTAGATCTAATGAACAGACGTATGGACTTATATATGAAAGTTATTGAATGCTAATACCCATGACAGTATTAGCTATTCATAGTATTTTCTTAGGTTTTCACAGAGATAATGTTATATTCCATTTGAATATAGGTTTACCACATACAAATACATTTATAGAAACTGAAATGGCGGCTTCAATCAGCCAACAATAAGCTATGAGGGATATGTGGAAAGTATAAGTTCATTTTTTATGATGAGGCTTTTTTAGCCATTATTCTATTCTCTAAATAACTAATTTTACTATCTAAAACTCCAGCCATTAAGTTTCCCAAATTTTATCCTGGTGTATAAATATTTATTTTTTTTAAAATTATTCTTCTCCTTAATTTTAAGCACCACATAATTTCCAGAAATCTCTAGCTCCTGATTCCATTTCTTTATCATTTGATTTTGAAAATCTCAAGGTGTATGGGTCTATGTATCTGAACCCTTTCTAGCTGCTTCGTATGAATTAAAGGCTTTTATCTACTGTTGAAAACACATTATTATTTTTTAATAAATGATATAATGTAAATACCTAATTATATAAAAAAAGAAAATTGATTTCTTGTTGCTCATTACTTTCGCTAACATTTGTTCCGCTTCTAAGTGGAGCAATTCCACGAGTTTTTTTTTTAATTTTTGATCAAGTCTGTTAATAGTGTTTGTAGTTCTGATACGTCTTAAATTCCTTTAAATGTTTTCTTTGGTTACAACAGAGGTAGTAAAGCTGATCAGAGCAACAAAATTGGATTACCTACTAAGAGAGTAATTTTTTATTCAATTTTTGATCCATATTCCGTACTCTGTTTTCTGACATTGAGATGTGGTTCTAGGATCCACAGTGAAAACCTGTTCCAACTATCAGTCTGTACTTCTGACATTTTGATTTATTATGGCAATTCTTGAACTCAGAGTCACTAAAAAAAACCAGCTTTATTACTCAAACCCATACTTCCTACCATAATAAATCACCAAAACCAACCACAACCAACTCTTACACTACCAGACACTATGGTGTGTATGATTATTTTTCTTCACTTTCTCCTATATACTCGTATTTTTTATCTCTCATCTTCACTTTCTCCTTTGACTTCTCCTATTTTTTATCTTCTTCGTTTTCTCCTATTTTCTTCACTTTCTTCTTCACTTCTATTTTTTCATCTTTCTTCTTCGCTAGCTTCTTCACTTTGTTTTAAATTCTTCTTCACTCTCTTCTATTTTTTCATCTTTCTAAATTTTCTCTTAGTTTTTCTTCTTCTTCACCTTCTCCTAGTTTTTTTCTTCTTAACCTTCTCTTATTTATTCATCTTTCTTCTTCACTTCTATTTTTCTTCTTCAACTTCTCCTATTTAATCATCTTTCTTCTTCAAATTCTCCTATTCTTTCCTATTTTTTCATCATCCTTCTTCACTGTCTCCTTTGAATTCTCCTATTTTTTATCGCTCGTCTTCATTTTCTCATATTATTTCATCTTTATTCTGGTTTTTCATCTTTTTTCTTCACTTTTTTCCTTTCTTCTTAACTTTCTTGTATTTTCTTCTTCACTTTTTCTTAATTTCTTCTTCATATTCTTCTTCATATTCTTCTTCATATTCTTCTTCATATTCTTCTTCGCTTTTTTCTATTTTTTCATGTATCTTCTATTTTCTTCTCTTTCTTCAACTTCCCCTTCTTTTCATTTTTCTTTTTCACCTTCACTTAATTTCTTTTTCACCTTCTCCTATTTTCAATAAATTCCGTTACTCCAGGAAATCTCTCGGGATTATACAAGCACGTGACCAGGCCTTAGGCAAACACTCAACTAGTCTTTGTAAGTCCATGAAAAATCATCCCACTACTTTTTCAAAGTGTTCAGTACTAGAGAAGACACCAGAGAATAATATAGGATTATTTTTGGATCAACAGAATCTTTGGGAGTGTCTGGTACTGTGTATTAAAGGTACTTTATTCTTGGGGGAGGTATATGCAGGAAATTCCAGAAAATCATCAATCACGTTACCAATTTCCAGGTCCATATTCTTATGTTCATCTTTAGAGTCAGAGGCGATCCGCTTTCTTTTTTCACACGAAAAAAACAACTTCATTCATCTACACACCTTTAAACCAATATTTATTCACTATTTACATAAACACACCTGCACCAGGTTCCTCAAGCATCCTCAAACCCAAGAATCTTTTACCATCTCGTTTGTTAACTTCCAGATTTAGTTAACTTCCAAAAATTTTGATGGGTTCTAAGATTTTGTGATTTCGTTAATTTCCAAGATTTTGTTACTTTACCAAGAGTTTGGTGATCTAAGGAATTAATCCGAGTCTTTAGTCTGTGCTGGATCCACCTGCGACTTCTCATAGGTCAACTTCCGGTTGTTCATGCGGGAGTAGTCGGAGTTTGCATAGACGTTGAAAATCACACTTCCTGCACCCACGGCGGTAATGCCAACGAGGCCTAGGACTGCAGCACGGTGGACGACGTCAGTGATACGCACGGATAAGGGGAGTTTCGACATTGGGATGGAGGAGACGGAGGTGAATTTTTGAGTGCGGATACCCTGGCATACACGTGACCGGAGTGCGGCTTATATGCACTCCATATACTCCATATACTCCATGCACTTCATGGATCTACCACAAGGTTTCTCTATTTAAGATTTAATATTGGATAATACATTAGACTGACTCCAGAAACTGACTTTCTCTTCACTTCCCATTTAGGAATATCCTGCTCCATAAAGCACGAGCCAAACACTGTCCCTAGCTAATCTAGCTGACCCAGCTGACCTAGCTGACACTGGAATTGAACTCGCCACTTGGGCTGTTCAACTGACAAAATCCCACAATGGTCTTCTTGATTCACTGGTGTTCTTGATTCACTGGTCTCTATCGTGTACCAGCCAGGCTCGATACCTGTCACACCTCACCTCACCTCTCACTCCTCATAATAGGTACAGCAACCACTTGCCGTCGATGTAGCCTCCGTCAACCAAGCCTGGATTGGCATACACCATATCAGGCAACCACAGCCGGTTGTACTGGCGGAAGACATTCTTGAACTCGCCATCCTTGTCCTCCAGCAAAAGCCTGCTGATGACGGTTTCAAGGAGATCTTTGCTCAAGCCGTTGATGGGCGAGTACCACGAGGCCGTTGTATCGTAAGGGCTCTTCAAAGCCTCGGAAGCAGCAGAAATTGTGCCGGTGTTTTTCTTCATGGCCTCTTCAAACACTGCTAGCTCCAAGTCGCCCACCTTGGACGCAGACCCGCTCTTCTCCTCGTTGGCCGTGCTGTACTTGCGCAAGGCCTCAAAGTTACCCACATCAATGCCCACCGGGAACTGGCGGGGCTGGATGCCCTTGATGATGAACTTTTTGCGTGCCGGCTGGCCCAGCTCCGAGGCCATGTTGACCACCATGGCTTCGGAGCTGGGGAACGCCGTGCTAACGTTTTTAATAAAGTCCACGGCCGGCAAGAGGTTGGGGTACGCGGAAGCCGAGCGGTCTTTCCAGATCACATCGAACTGGTTCTCGTAGGATTTCCAAAGCGAGATTTGCGTCACTTCTCCGGCGGCCATCTCCGACTCCGACTCCTTTTTGATGGCCATAGTGTATGGCTCGTAGCAACACCGGAGCCAGGTGGTGGCCCGAAGTGGCTCAGGGAAGTTGATGATGATGTCATAGAGTTTCTGGGGCAATTTCATGGCTCCATGCACATTGCCATTATAAGCAGACCGCTTTGCAAGCTGAGGCAAGGGCGTTTGCTGGATCTTGCCCGGGTCAAGAAGAGGTAACTTGTCCACAATCAACTGTGGCAACTGCTTGAGAAGAATGTGGAGGTTCTTCTTGTCGCCCGAGGCCTCCACTAGTTTGCGGAGACGGTGGAGCTGTGACCGGTCCACAGAGCTCAAGTCGCTGGAGCCCGAATTGCTCCTCAAAGCCTCCGAAGAAACGTACTGTTTCAAGAACTGCAAGGCTGCAAGGTTCAACTCCTCGTCATTGACCAATAAGGTCTGCACGAAGATCCGTAAGTGACGTTCCTGCACAGCATCAATACAATTATTGACATCGGGAGCATCAGCATTCCTCGATTTGACGGAGTTTTCTCCTCCCAAAAAGAGCATATGGTGCAAACTCTTCATCACACTGAGCAAGTGACTCTTATCGTTGGTATGCTCCAAAAGTCCCAATAACGCCGCAAACAACGGGTCGTGGCGATTATTTTCGATCCAGAAACTCGTCAAAAGCTCAAGCATCTCCACCACGTGTCCCAACGCCTCGTAAAACACGTCGTTGTATTTGGCCATCAGGTACAGGTGGGCCGTGGCCCCATCGTAGAACCATGCCTGCAAGTACTGGAGCACACGTGCCAAGTTACGTCTGAGACCGGGTGCTTGGCTGAGCCATTGCTGATTATGCAAATCCTGCGCAGCGTTGCGAAGCGTGAGGAGCGCCTCTGCACTGGTGGAGAGTACTGCTGAAAAATCCTTGGTGCCATTCAAAGAGGCATTTTTTTCTGTGCCTTGAGGGTTGATGTTTATGCCTTCCCCGGTGGTGTATGGGCGCACAAAGTACCCGATTAACTCCGTGCCAATGATGGGGTACGTGGCAAAATCCACGATTTTGGGCTCGTTGCACGAGTAAAACGTAAGCGTACTAAGCGCATACTCGATTTCCGATTCGATGCCTGATTGGAGCGACAAGAGAATGCGGTCTAGGGGAGAGATACCCAAATGGCCTGCGCCATGGAGATCTGCATGAAGGGCCGCATGGGCCGTCTCTTCGTTGCTGACGAGGCCAAAACGGGCCACGCCCTGGATGGGGACGACACTGGGAGACATGTGGTGGGATGGTTGTTGTTGAGTTCGCGATAGGTTGATGGGTCACGTGTGCGTATTTCACCAGATGTCACGTGCATTTCTCACGTGATTCACGCGCACGTGATATGGTTGCAACAAGCCAACACTAAGTATATTAAGGATACACCCAAGTCTCTGTATATTAAATTCTATTGGAAATTGTGTAAGTCTGTATAATCTCCAGGATAGTCAGGAAATGTGCGAAGAGCTTACCAAAAGCTTCTTGGCCTTGTAATCTTGTTGGATATTTATATGCCGGACAGGTATAAGTAGCTCCAGGTTGTCTTTTCGCTTTTGACTCATATGAGCTTCTCTCGGATCAAGCGTCATGTCCCTGTCCAAATATATCATCACAAAAGTCCTGTGAACGACTTATTAACCGGGCACCTATATTTGGTAGTGCTGCTAATTGATGTACCTGGCAATTCTAGAACAATTCTGCTTAATCGACTCAGCAAAGGTAGAATTTTTTTTTAATGATTCGTAATAATTTAACGAATTCCATTGCTTTAAGCTGGAGATAATTCATTCAAATTCGGCCTATCAAATTTCGACGGTGGAACGGATACATCTGTTTGGTATTATGATGAAGACACTCAGGTATATATATTCTTGTTGCTCATTCCTAGCACAAACTTATCAGTCTGACCAGTACTGACCAGAAACAGAAACAAATGGAAGGAATGGAAAAATGGAAGAATGCGGATTTTGGAAAGAAGGGAAGGAATGGAAAAAAATTGGGAAAATGAAGAAGAGGAATGGCTTCCTTTTATAGTTGGAGAGTGCGGAATCTGAAACAAATGCACAGTGTTAAGGGGCTTGCAGATGGCTGCGAAAATCGTAACCTCACTAATATATAAAGGCCCCCGCTGCGACTTGGGCAGCATTTTTTCAGAATTTTTAACATTATTTAAGTCGCACTACTTATGCAGCAAACCCTCAAATGGACTTGAACCATCACATGGTTTCCTGGTGTCAAAGCCAGTATTACATAATCCAAGAAGTGTCAGGCACTAGATAGTGTCAGATAGAGTGTTTGACTGCTTAAAAGTGCGTTTTAGGGTGTCTAAGTCTGGATACCCAATGGAAGTAATGGAATTCTGATATAATGGGAAAAGAAAGAAACCAAAAAAAAGAAGTCATCAATTGAGTGAACCAAACCTCTTAACCAATTTGAAGCCGATCTTAAGGGAAACACTGCATTTTCTATAGATTGCAACCGCAATCCCTACTTTCATTTGGGCCTATTTCAAGACTAGAGAATACGAGGACTCCTTCACCAAATCCGGCAAAGGCGATTTGAAGAAGCGTATAGTATAGCTACACTGCTGATACACAGTCTATGGTATTTTATACAGTGTACCTGTCTATACATGCGAGAAGATGTCCCATTTCCCAAGGTATTACTCAAGAAACAAAAGACGAAGAAAGAGGAAGATGCTTGGAAATGTTTCTCATATGATGGTCACGTTAATTTTCATTACGTTTTATGATGATAAGAGAGGGAAATGGCTGGTGTGGCAGTGCACATAAGATCCACCGATTCTGGTCAACCGATGTGGATCTTGCATTTCCACAAGGATTCTCACCGTAAATAGACACTCAATTGACAATCGAGTTTCACAAGGAAGCGGGACACACGCTCTTGATCTTGATTGCATAGTCTTTTACAGCCCTTCTCCTTAAAAAGGTGGACACATGTCCCCAAAAAAAAAAAACAAGACAAAAGAGGACATAAACATTTCTCTCAATTGTTTCTGTTATATGAAAGGCCCCCCTCTTGATTTCGTTGAATCTAGATGAATCTGCATTAGTCTTATCATTTTTTATATTATGGTTGTCTCAATATTTAATTCTTCTACACCACTCTGTGTCTATCAGTCTGTATCAATGGGGGCAAAAGGGGAGTAAAGGGGAGCAAAAGATTAGCAAAAGGGGAGCAAAGGACTAGCAAAGGGGGAACTCAGGGGGAGCTAAGGGGGGAGATTCACATCCATGAAATGTTGTCTCTGTATCCATTCTCTGCCCATTTTTGCCCTTTCTGCCTTTTTTTGCCATTCCGCTCTTTCTGCCCTTTATTTATCCAATTCCTTACATGTCTTTGCTGTCCTGTACCATGTTTTGCTTTCCAGATTTCCTTTGTATTCTTCCCTTTTGTCTTTTTTTGGTTCTGGGAGGTCCAGGTCCTTGAGAAGCTTCAAGAGAGAGTTTAGTCGCTAGTCTGGCTCCAGTCAGTGAATGGAGATAATTCATTTTGTTGAACAGTGAGATTCCAGAGTCGCTGTCTGTCTGTCTGTCTGTCTGTCTGTCTGTCTGTCTGTCTGTCTGTCTGTCTGTCTGTCTGTCTGTCTGTCTGTCTGTGCTTTTTGTCTATTTGTCTTTTCTGTCCTTTGTAATTTGTGGCTGGAAAAGTTGTTGGAGGAAGATAAACGAGGGGGGATGCCCGGTATTTATACTTCGTTTGACTGGCTGCGAATCTGGTATGCCTTTTTCGGGTCGGTCGCATTTTCTGTCGGTACGCACCACTTCAGATTTTGGAGATTGAGAAATTGCCTCGACAGTTTATTAAGTTTTTGCTATGAAGAGTTTGTCTATACAGTCTTTTTTAGTGGTTTTTTGGGGGAATAGAATATACATGGACCCGGCTATGTGCAGGATACACCACTGTTCGATTCACAGTACTTCGGAGAATTAGCCTATAATCAACTGGAAGAATTTGGTTCTACATTATTATCAGAGTAATTGGGACTGCTGGCAGAACCGGGTGCATACTTTTAGTATTTATATGCCCTAGTGCTCTTTTACTACTTACTTCTACAGGAATCTTTTTTCTTTTTTTTATTTTCTAAGCAAATATTAGCAACTATTAGCAACATTTTTTTTTTCTGGTTCAATTTTAGAGGTTCTTTTCATAATTATTACCATTTGCTTCCATAGCAGACTAAAGTGGAGTATTGAGAAAGGCAGTTGTTTCTTTTGATTGATAGTAGGCCTGATTGTATTTTTCACAATCCCGTCCCGCTCGCCAAGGTTCATTACACAACTTCACAATCCCACTTCTAAGGGTTCATTACCGTTCTCACAATCCAGAGGCTTGCATGGGGTTCATTACCGAATAGGCTCAGACCACCACCAATCACAAGAACTTCTCTGCCTTTGCTCAATATCTCACTTTCACCTGCTATTTCAGTTAGTAGTTATAATTATGACAAGGGCCCCTGTCATTGTCCCAGTCTTTTTTCTTTTCTATTTTTTTTTTCTTTTGTCTTTCTTTCTTTTTTTTCTTTCTTTTGTTTTCTTCTTCTTTCACAATGAAATCAGTCAGGTAGTCAGTCTTCCCTCATTCATTGCATTCATTTAATCAGTCAGTCAGTCAATCATTGTCAGTCTCAATAGTCAGTCAATCATTGTCAGTCAATCATTGCCAGTCTCAATAGTCATTGAGTAAGTCATAGTCATAGTCGTCTCTTTGTCTTCTCACTCCATGAGATTCGTAAAGGTGAGTCACGTAGCGCAGAGTCACTTGGGAGTAAGTGAGTTGCAACAGTTCGCGCGCACGGCTCACTACTTTGTAGAATGCAGTGAGACGGTCCATTTTTTGCAGCAATACCTCATGGGCCCGCAAATGAAGACACTCATCTAAGAAACCTTTCTGCGTTTTGAGGCTAGCGCAACCAATAGTATTCTGTAACTCCTTGGAATTTAATGGCTCGGAGTCTAGTGCTTGCGTCCACACCTTGTGGAACTGGTCCATGTACTTCTGCTTAATGGCACAGGCATTGGTATGGCCCTGGATCACATTCTTAAGGCTCACCGAGAAGCCATTCTTGATTTTCTGAATGCTCTCTTTTGCACTGTGGTCCATCTTTTCCATGGTCTCCAAGTCCTCCATCATTGCACAGAGTCTTTCTTCGTAGTCATCCTCGGTGCTATTGTTTTCTTCTTCGTCTGCCATTTCACGGCATACCTTCACAAACTTTTCACCAGTGGATTGAACGTTATCAAGAAGGCATTTAAGGTAGTCCTCGATCCTATCGTGGATATTAAACTGAGCCAAGAATTTCTTCTTGCACT
>NKZY01000869.1:50324-130680 GCA_002374555.1 Metschnikowia mauinuiana | reverse complement strand
GTCTCTTCTTGGACTTTCTAGGGTAGTGCTTCTTGATCAACACAACGTCGGGCGTGTTGTCTGTGTCCAACGTTTCCCAAAAATCCGAGTTGAAGTTGGTGTTGCTCAAGAAGTATCCCATGGCAGAGTCGNGTTGTCTGTGTCCAACGTTTCCCAAAAATCCGAGTTGAAGTTGGTGTTGCTCAAGAAGTATCCCATGGCAGAGTCGCCGGGGTGCAAAATGGCTCCCAAATGAGACCGCACGTAGTAGGTGTGGTCGTTGACACCCAAATCAACGGCTCTGCTGACTGTGATGTCCGCAAGCACAAACTTGCCCTTGACATCTCCGGTACGTCCTCATGTAAGTTGGAGAAGTAACGATCCAAAGAAACCACAAGAAGTGATGTTCCTCTTCTATCAAGCTTGAGACTTAGATTGTAGATTGTAGACTGTAGACTGTAGACAATAGAGAATGTTAAAAAAAGACTCGAACCTTAATCCTGTTCTTTCATGGTTACTCCGCTTATCATTGTGCATCTGAAAATATATATTGACATCATTTACGTTTATTCAAATCTTATTTGACCTTATTTATAATATAGTTATATTAATGTATATATTTTCTAATTTTTTTTAGACCAAGCCAGTCGACGACTTTTTTGTATCTTTTTATAAGCCGCTGTGGTGTATTCAACTTTACAATTAATTTTTAGTACCCTATTTTTGACTAACTAGTACAAAAAAAAAAAAGCCGTGTGGATTATGGTTCTGGTTGCGAGCACTGAGTATAATATGGTTCACAGCACAACTTCTAAAATATTGTACGCGATCAGAAATTGTGCTTTGTCCGATCAGCCGGCCCGTTACGGAAGCCAATATATTGACATTTTTTTACATTTATTCAAATCTTCCAGGACCTTATTTATAATATACTTTGTAGATTTGTGAGGCAATGGCTGCAAACAGTATAGATATAATAATTTGCGGCTGAATTGGTCAAAGAATCTTAATTCAGTGGACTTATGGGCTCATCTGGCTAGCCATTCTCGTTTAAATGTGGGAAGTATCCATCATTGGACCCTTGCTGCTGCTGGGTTGTATTGCTGCTGCTGTGGGTTTTGCGATGGTTCCCGTTGCTGTTGAAACTGGTGGTATGTGAGTGCTCCGTTGCGTTGTTCGTTCGATTTGGAGCGTTGCTGACCAGAGAAGCTTTCGTCATTTGAAACGTTGAAATCCTCGTAAATTGAGGACGCCGTAGTGTGCCTTTTTTTTTCTTCATCAAAGTTTCTCGAAGTTTCTGGAATTTCCAAATTCTTTAGACAATTTCCGGAGATTGTGGTCACCCATCGAATCCTCTTTCCCCATTTAAGTTGAAAATTGGTTACATTTTTCAAAAAAAAATTTATTTTACCAACGTTGAAGGTCCAGTTGAACGTCCAAAGTTGCAAAATCTCAGGTATTATCACTCCTAAATTATTCCTAAATTATTCTTTGGAATAGCAATATCATCCCCCAACGCATGTTCCCCAACACTTGCTGGCTGAATTTATCGAGGTGCTTGTGAGTGAGCCACTGGGATTTCAATATATTTTTTTTTGAAAAACAATGGAAATGGAATATCCAAAAAAAAAAGAAAATATGGAAATGTGTGCATCTGTAGGGACGGTTCCTGGCGTGCAGGTGCGCTATTCCCAGGAACATCATCCATCAAAAACCAGCCAACAATAAAGTGTACAGGATTGACTTGACTCTAGTTTTATAGTATTATAGGCCCATATCTCCATGCTTGCTCCAAAAAAAAATCCGAAATTATAATACTTAAAGAGGTCAACTATACCAGTCAATAACAATGATATTCTGCAACAGATAAAGTGACTTTATGGGTTTAAGTCTAGCATCCAGGATTCTGTGTTGACTAATTCCAAAAACCATAAGGACCAGGCATTATTACTTAGCTAAAATTCAAGGTTCAAAAAGTGAGCTCCATCATCCAAGCCCATCAAGTTTAATACTTCCAAATTTCTGGTACCAGGTTGTGACCAATGCAAACAAAATCAAACAGCAACAAAAGGATGATTATGTTGCTCAAGACCATATTCTTTTGGCATTGTTGCAGGACTCGTCCATTAAGGATGTGTTCAAGGAGGCTCAGATCAATCCGGAAACACTCAAGACGCAGGCGATTGAGTTGCATGGAAACCAGAGAATTGATTCTCGCCAAGCTGATTCGTCCTCCAATTACGAGTTCTTGAATAAATATTGTCAGGCCCAAAGCCGTTCCCGAAGCCGTTTATCCCGGATTTTTAGCAATTAAGAAAAAGCCCGAAACTTCAAAGGAAAATGAGAGATATAAACTCGAAAATTGAGTTGAGAAATGAGTTGACGAAAAAAAAAGATTTTGAAAAATGTAACATTTCTCAGGTACCATTTCATTAATATGTTCATCTGAAAGATCTGGATAAATATTGAATCCGAATATTTGGTTTATTGCCAAATGGCCGAGTGATCTAGTAGCCAAGTGGTTCAAAAAGGGGTTTGTATAGCCTGTTGGATATCATGTGTATCATTCTACCATAATAGGCTGAATTCATTTTCAAGAACAGACTGGCAGATGTGAAAGACTTGGTGATTGGTGAGCAAATACAATCTTAAGGGAAATGCGGATGTTATGGTGCGAGGTGAAAACTGGTTATTCTACTTGTTCCGTGGACTTTAAGTATCAACGTTCGTCTCATGCCCAATGACGATTAAAGAAGGATGGTAAATAGAAAGATGAGAGAGACTTTTCCATAATTCTGAGAGCGAAATGCTTTTCTGACAACCTTGCAAATACAACAGATCCGTGAAAAAGGCGTGAAAAACGCGTTTATTTGTCACTAGTAACAATCGCGAAATATCACCATTCTAGTCTACTGCTTAATACTCCTGCACATAGTTCTTTTTAATTTTTAATTTTTCTTTTTCTAATCATCTTTCTATGTCATTATCGACACCTTCTTATTATACTTATAGCCATAGTAGGCCTCTATTGCAGACCCAAACAGAATTAAAATTAAGCTGGTAGTATAGTTACTGGACCTGGCGTAATGGCTAGCAAATCGCGGTGTGCGGTTGTATACAGGAATTCAGTATAGTAGTCTAGTATAGTAGTAATAAATACCTAGTTTTCCGCCCAAGTCAGACAAAAAAAGCGGATCAGACAGTAAAAGCGTATCAGAAACGGTATTGTGCAGGGATATTAGTCGTGATGCAATACTATATAAGTGTGTAGTCCTGATGGTGTATATAAGTGTGTAGTGTGTAGTGTATAGTGTATTTTAGAGAAAAAGGTGGTAACCTGTCGCAAATCACGTGACGTAGAGTTGGTTCCACCATTACTGGAACATACGCCAAATTTATGACTCTTGTCAAATGTCAAATTCGGCTATCTTAAATCCTCACTAGAACTTGCACAAGAAGAGGCAAAATAAACTTTGACGGACTATGGAGAAGGACCCAAGAAATAAGCTTGGGACTGCATGCAAGCCCATTTATTGCTTATTTGGGTCACCAAATGTGGCATGTAATTGTAAAATCAAACTACCACCCTGGACAGAAGTACATGTCTTAAACATAATCAGTGCTTATATTTTTTGCACTGATTGAAATCTAAAATATTTTCATGGGACAGGTTTGATGGACTTTAGTCAACTAATCGGCCCTCTCACCCATAACAATAGTCCACGCCGTGAGTGAATATAAAAAAAAAATTGTTCATCTGAAAAAGACAAATTCTTCTCAAATTCTTCTCAAATGATCCTCAAATTATTCTCAAATTCTGCATAAATTCTGTATAATTCTGTATAATTCTGTATAATTCTGTATAATTCTGCATAAATTCTGTATAATTCTGTATAATTCTGCATAAATTCTGTATAATTCTGCATAATTCTGTATAATTCTGCATAAATTCTGTATAATTCTGTATAATTCTGTATAATTCTGTATAAATTTATTTACGATTCTTCATTCTCTTGGTTCAGAAGCTACCACATTGAGGTGGACTGGAGAGTGTTGCAGCGAAACTTGTCGCGCACAGGATTCACCCGCGAAAATTGAAATCTGATGTTCCCCCCTAAGAACCTTCTCATCTTCTCCAAGCATTTTAGTTTGAAAGTTGATTTTAAAAATGCCAACTTGGAGAATTTTAAATTGTCTATAATTTTTCACTGCCTTTAATTTTTCACTGTTTTGATTTTTGACTATTTTAATTTTTCACTGTCTTCATTTTGACTGTCTCAAATTTTGACTGTCTCAAATATTCTTACTACTTGTTTTCTCATGCTTACAGTGTAGTGACTGGTTGTGAACGAGTGTATAGTGTATGGAGTGTATTGTATGGAGTGAAACGTTTGAGTGTATTTTTCAAGCACCTGTTTCTCTCACTACTCTGATCTCCTGTGTACAAGAGAAAATCTCAACTATTTCCAGTATTACTCCTCAGTAAAACTTACCTTGCACAGAATTTCTTTTTCCTAGCTTTCCTAGCGCCTAGTGTCTAGTGTCTAAGGTCTACTTTTTCTACTTTGTCTACTTTTTCTACTTTGTCTACTTTTTCTACTTTGTCTAACGACTATTCTGTCTAGTGTCTAGTGTCTAACGTGTAGTGTCTGTTTTGTCTGTCGACTATACTGTCTACTTTTTCTAATGTCTAGTTTGACCAGTGTCTACTTTGACCAGTGTCTACTTTGTCTAGTTTGGCTCCTTGGTCTATTCTTTCTATTCTGTCCGGTCTGTCTATCCTCTAGTGTGTCTAGTGTCTAGTGTCTAGTGTCTAGTGTCTAGTGTCTAGTGTCTAGTGTCTAGTGTCTAGTGTCTAGTGTCTAGTGTTAGTGGTCATTTCAGACAGTAGCGATATCATAGTAGTGATGATATTGTAGTGATAATATGGGTATACAAGTCCTTGTAGTTAAAAGTGGTGTGGTATTGTTATAGGGTATTAGGGTGGAAGTAGTCAAATTTTAGCTTGATTCTCGGGCCATTTTAAAATGAAAAATTGTAGTTTCTATTTCAAACATTTTGTTTCCAAAAAAAAAAAAAAAAATTCCCTGGCCTTGACTCAATTTCCTTGTTATTTGACTTCATCAATGTATCCGACCCTTTTTTTTTTTTTCGCGGCACTGTATATATTAAAGTGTTTTTTATCAACCGTCCACTTTACCCTACTTCCTGACCCTATAATATTTTATTCTTTTCATCCCAATTCATTGTATTCTCCTTTTTCCTATTCTCTTTCTTTTCCTCCTATTCTCGTCTTTCCCCTTTATTTTTTTTACAATTTCGTGGATTAACTACCTAATAACCACTAAACTAACTAGTAACTACTAACAATTCAATCCAACCTTTTTTTTTTTCGCGGAGAAATTTCACTGAGCCAATACGCAGCCTCCCTCACCAAAACAAATATCGGTTGAAATCAACGATGCTTTCCGACCAACATTATTTATCCAATTTGAGTTGAATCAAAAAAATCATTTTTCATTGAAGATAATTCATATATCCATTTTATTTTAGTCATTTGATGTCCGGAAATTTACCTTCGTTTTTGATGTCTAGAAGCTTCGTAATTTGAATTGGCTACTGTACGCGTGTAGACCATCGTAAAGTATACACCAGTAAACCGGCATATAAAGTTCCACCCGTCCCAATTTGGGCCAAAATCAGTTCGAAAGCCAATTCCATACCACAAAATCGACAATCCTTAGGTACGACGATTCTTAGGTACGACAATCCTTAGGTACGATTCTTAGGTACGACGATTCTTAGGTGCGACGTCACCTGCATACCACGCCTCGGTTGAAAACTCCGTAAAGAAGTACGACTTTACAAATGGAACTATATCCACAGGAAACCACGACGGTGATGATGTTCTCATCATAGTTACCCTATATACTCTTTCCTCTATACCCTATTTAGCTATTTACCCTACTATTTACCCTATTCACCATATTTAGGTACTTAACTGTTTACCCTTATTAGCTAATTACAAGTGAATACCTTTATTCAATACTATAATCTTATTAGCATGTGGTGTAACTATAACTAAGGGACACTATAACTAAGGGACATCACGCTTTGATTAATAGTAATTGAAAATACATTTTATTGTTCTATTACAAACATTTGAATCCATGTTTTTTTTTTTTCTTTTCCTATATAAGTATAGCTATAATTTAATGGTATGTGTATGAAGAATATATAATTATGATTTTACGAAGAATAGTCATGTATTAGAAGCGCACCACGTCAAAGGACCACGTCCACATTCCAATTTTCAAAATCAAACTCTAGGGAACTCCGTCTATATAAAAATTTTTTAAGGGGTAAAATTAATACCGTCTTTTTGTTGTGGTTGGCTGGGTCTGTCTGGGGTGTCTGGGACTGGTTTGGAATATGTTTTGCAGCTCGCGCACGCAGGCACAGAAAAAAGTTTCAACCACACTCTTCTGCACTATAATGTTCGCCTTATGGTAGACCAATAAATTAGTCCCCCACGTCCGTTTGGCATTAAAAAGAAGAAAACAGAAGAAAAGCAAGAAGAAAAAACGCAGTATACAGGAAACACCTTAGTATACAGGAGCAACAGCCACCCCCTCCCTTCCTCCTTCCTCCTTCCCCCATCCTACGAATCCTACGAATCCTTCGAACACGAACCCATTTCCTGCGTCTGTTCCATACCATATCCTGACCCACATCAAACCCCTCCTCCATCACCACTCGTCCATAGACTTTGGTCCAACTGTCACATTTTGTCCAACTGTCTGATTCTGTCTAAGACTATCACATTTTTACTATCTAAGATTCTACTGTCTGAGACCATTCATTGTCCTTATCTATATTCTCTGAGGTGTCTATTCTACAGATCTAAATCATGAGGGTGGAAATCGAACAAGAAATCGCCGGGAAAAAGGCCCAGCTCGCCGACTTCCTTGCGGCTCGCTACATCGACCAATCGTTGGTCTTGGGGTTCACCACCATCGTGCAGAGCAAGTTCCAGGAATGGATCCTTGAGGACATTGCCTCCTTCACCAGCTTGCACGACCACGCCGAGTCCGTGATCCGCCAGGTGGACCCGGCCCAGTTTGCCCTGATCGACCTCTTGCAGCTGCTCTGGATGTCGTTTCATTATCCAATCATAAAGATGTACCAGAGGCAACACGCAGAGGTTTTTGAGGCGCTGGTCAATTCTCTTAAGGAAAAGCCGTTTTTTGAGAGAGAAAAGTCTCCGCAAGGTCTGAAACAGACCGACAAACACAAGAAAAAACAGAGCAAGCCCAAGGGTCCGGCATTTAAGGCCGTGGAGATGAGGAAACTCAACGAGTCCTTCTCCAAGTTCCTCAAGTCCGCCAAGGCTTTCTATAACCTGTTTCTCCGAGAGTTCGCCAAGTACCCTAATCTGTTGATCCCCTCGGACTTTTTAAAAGAGTTCAACATCATCATTGATCAAGACTCCGCATCAGTGTCGTCGGAGATTCACTCCAGTCTCTCCTACGCCATTTTCTATTGTCTCTTGGGGTTGGGCAATTTGGCTAGGGCCGAGATCAACTGCACCGTCAACTATGCGGAGCCAGGCAAATCTATTTCCGCCTACTATAAGCACCAAAAGACCTCTGGTGGTAGCGAAAAATGGAAGAACGAACTCTACCTCTTCCCCATGTTCTGCTACTACAAATGCATTGGGCTCCTTCCCACCATGCACGAGCCCTACAACCACCTTGGAGTCATTTGCAACTCTTTGGACCAGAGGTTCATGGCCGTGTTCTGGTTTTTACGTGCCCAGTCCACCAGAGACCCCAACACCGCCATTCCTAGGTACAACTTGGCAGCAATCTTCAACAAACCATGGCTCCATGAAGCCTATAGTGCAGCCATAAAGGTTCCAGGCCTGGAGAAGGATTCAGCTGCAAAAAACGTCATTTTGTTACGTATAATCGGTGATTACTTTTACCCAAAGGCGTTCCAGAGACCTCTCTATGTGCAGAAGGTCCAGACGGATTTCTTGACGCTCCTCAAAAGTGGTCTGGCCAATAAGCTAGCAGAAACGTCTCGTCTAGTGATCGAGCAGTTGACGGTACTTTTCAGTTTCTGCTCGTTGCCTGACCATGGCGTCAACAAAGGGTTCCATGATTTTGTCATGCACTACGTTCTGGCCTATTTCGAAGCAGTCCGCACGTTTGGGATCCAGGACGATACCATCGAGGGCGTTCTCCAGGTGTTCCGGTTCATCTTGGCGTTCTACCGCAAGCGGGACTCGTTGTCCCGGGATCCCAGAGTGTGTGCCAACTTGCTGGACTCCTTGAACGTGCTCATTGACTTTGATACCGACGATACAAAGGCTAAGGTTTTGAGGTCATTCAGCGACAAATCCCCGCCAATCAGAACGCACTATTTCGACGAGGATGTCCACTACAAAGACTACACGCCCATCGGGTGCCAGTTCAAGGACTTCAACGACGACCACTTGTTCAAATCGGGCAACATCAAGCTTCTTTTCGGTGGGGCTTACTACAGCCACAACAAAGAGATGCCGGAGTTTCTTGATAACGATGCAGTGAGCCGGATCTCCAAGGATGCAGAGCTCACGCAGGACGACCCCAAGGCCCGCCAAAAGGCCATTGCTGCTGAGTGTACTCGCCACGAGAACATCTTACGGTTGCGGGCCATAGTGGTGATGGTGCGCAAGATGTTTGGATCCCTGATCAGTCTCAATGCGGAAGGAGATGCGTTTGAGGTGGAGAGACGTGATGTGGAAAGACGTGATGTGGTAGATTCTTCCCAGGATGTACAGGCTTCTGGGACCAAGAAGAAGAACAAGGCCAAAAAATCCAAGAAGAAGGAGGCCAAGAAACCCCAGACAAATGCAACGGGTCCTCCCCCAAAGTTGGCCCCTTCGTCGTTGGAGGAAATCGAGCTGATGATCCTTTCCCATGCTCCTAAAATCGCCCACAAGGATGACTTCACCGAGGGGAATCTTGCAGATATGGTCAATGCTATAGTCAGTGAGCAGGAGCACGGTTCCACTGCTGAAACAGAGGTGACTGCAAGCTACGAGGCGGTAAAAGAGACGCATGAAGAGGCACATTTCGACGCTTCTCGGTCTGTTTCAATTATAGACAAGTTCGAGAAACCGTCGATTTTGTCGAGACAAAAAGAGTCTGGACCTGATCAGCAAGAGCCAAATCAGCACGTTTTAAACCAACCAGGTGCAAACCAGCACGTGTCAAACCAGCACGTGCCAGGAGCAGGCCATCAATTCCCAGGCCAAACTCCAGAGGGTTACCACGTGGGAGGCCCTGAACATGCAAACTACGCCAATGGGTTTGGTGGAAACGGCTACATGGTGCCTATGCAGGGCATGTACCAAGGAGGCCCAGCAATGGCACCTTACGTCATGCCAGGGTACCCTATGCAGGCGATGGGAGGACCATTCCCCTACGCCATGGTGCCTGGCAATTACGGCTACAACCAGCCCATGATGCCCCCTCACTTTGCCCAGAACCAGGGCCAGCAGGGCCAAAACCAGAACCAAAACCAGAACCAGAACATGATTTACATGCAGTACAAGCAATAGCCAGGTTGGTTCAAGGTTGATTTGAAGAAAAGGTAGGGTCTGACACGTGGCATGACATGAATATTGAAATAGCAGTTTATGCGCTACTGGTGTTCATAGCATAACTATAGTAAACTATTATATGCACTTAGACGGCTCGAGTGGCCCTAGGAAAATTGTATGCACTTAGAAGTCCCCCCAGGAATTATAAATTTAGAAATGGTTGACGGATTACGTAATGGGTGTCGTATAATCTTCGAGTGTGTCACGTGACTGGATCAGCATCGCCTTGCGCGTGTGGGCAGATTCTCAGGCTTTTCACACCACCATCTTTCGTTACACTTTCTTCCCCGGTCTTTCCCTTACACCCGTGTTTCATTCTTGTTTCACGCGTGTTTCACCTTCGTTTCATCCCTGTTCCATTCCTGTTTCATCCCTGTTTCATCCCTGTTTCATAGTTCATCGTTTCATATCTTCCTCATGGATATCACCCACCGCACCAATAACCAGGGCTTTGCCACCCTGACACCACCAGCAGACGCCCCGATCCACGTGTTAAATGAATTCTATTGGACAGATAGCAAAGAGCCGCACACCGCGAGGCGCAAGGCCATCTTGGCTAAGTATCCTCAGGTCACCAAGCTCACGGGCCACGAGCCCTGCACAAAGTACTATGTGGGAGGAGTGGTGATGTTGCAGCTTTTGGCCGCATATCACGTGCGCCACTTATCACCATTTTCCCTTCATTTCTTCTTGGTGGCTTATATCATTGGAGCCACGTCCAACCAGGCCATTTTCTTGGCCATCCATGAATTACTGCACAATTTGCTTTTCAAAAAACCCCTCCACAATAAGCTTTTCGCGATCCTCACCAATTTGCCCATTGGGATCCCATACCTGGCCCTGTTCCAGCCTTATCACCAGTTGCACCATAAGTTTTTGGGCGACAAATACTTGGACACGGATTTGCCTACTCGACTTGAAGCCTTGGTGCTTAGTAATGTATTGGGGAAGGTGTTTTTCGCCGTGTGTCAGATCTTCTTTTATGCATTACGCCCGATGTTCATCACGCAGATCCGCTTCACTTGGGTCCATTTGGTCAACATTGTGTTTCAGGTTCTGGTTGACGTGGTGATGATCCGGGCATGGGGCTGGCTGTCGTTTTGGTACTTTCTTATGTCATCGTTTTTGGCCGGCTCGTTGCACCCGTGTGCAGGACACTTCATTGCTGAGCACTATGTGCTTAATGAAAACAACACTGAACGGACCTCTCTGAAGGATGGCTCGGCAAATGTGGCTCTGGACTTGGTGCCCCCGGAAACGTATTCCTATTACGGCTCTTTGAACCGCTTGACCTGGAATGTCGGCTACCACAATGAGCACCATGACTTCCCTTACATTGCATGGACCAAGCTTCCCTTACTCCGGGAACTTGCTTCGGATTTCTATGATCCGTTGCCGCAAATTGATTCATGGTGTGGTGTATTGTGGCATTTCTGTGTGAATGATATAAATAACTTGTGGGGCCGGGTCAAGAGACTGGGAGGTGAAAAGTCCGGCCGCAATGTGGCTAATTTGGACAAAAACTAGACAGAAAGACACATCAAGATTGATGGATCCTGGAACAGACCAGTACACCCTAAGATATCCATCATGAAAGGTCCTGACCAAAGCCAAACTGATTGGAATTAAGAATTGTTAGTGTCAATTTAAGCAATGTCTCTGGCCTATAAATTTGGGTTTGAAACAATCATGGTCTGGTCAAAATCTAGGGTCTAGAACGGGCATTTTTGGTTTCGTGTTCATTACTTGGGCGGTCGTTGTATCCTCCAAACCCAAAAATAAATTACAGAGTCTTAAACGTATATGCACTTTTTTTGGTCTCATAACAATCTTTTTTTTAAAAAAAAATTGAGGCCGGGAACATTATATAGTGTCTGTGGGGGAGGAGTAACGGAAGAAGTTGGGGTGAATGTGTGTTGCAGGTCACGTGGCCCGCCCGTCCTATTCCAAGGTTTCTTTTCCTACTCACATCTACACCTTGTACATTTCAAAATTCTGATTGGACTTATACAGTAGTCACGTGGTAGCAAGATTCAAGTGAATGGCCAAAAAAAAAAAGTGATTCCCTTTAAATTAAATTCCATGGATGAGCCCACCAACTCTGACATGATTTTTCTAGTGTTAGTAATTTTTTAACTCTTATGATTTGATGCTTACTAACGATACTCTTCACCGACTACCACTAAATTGACTCTAATTCTGACTCTACTTATTCTTTGACTGACTCTCGAATACAATTTCAAGTGTCTGTTCCTGCATATAAAGAAGGTGTGCTGTGGATCTAGAGACTCTCTTGTCCAGTGTGGATAAGTGGGTAGTAGAAAATATCATGAAGAATACTCGACAATGTCCAAACACATGACTGAGCTTTCAGCCTTTGAAATTTAACTTCGTCTCCCAAGTAGACACTGGACAGACCGGACAGAATAGAAAGAATGGACAAACTAGACACTAGACACTAGACACTAGACACTAGACACTGGGCAAAGTAGCAAGACCAACGATGAATATTGACTAGACGATAGATAGACTGGACAGACTAGATCCCAAATGGACTTGGGGAATTTAACTTCGTCTCTGAAACCAAACACTGAGAAATCAACCACTGAGAAATCAACCACTGAGAAATCAACCACTGAGAAATCAACCACTGAGAAATCATATATGAATTCAGATTACAAGACCTTCATGCATACAACAGTGACCATTAACTAGCGTCCGAAAAACCGGAATAAAAAGATCATGGAATGTATATTTTTCAAAAAAAAATGAATGATTACCTCCAAACATCTAGGTGCTCTTCTATAACCTGCTTGGCTTGGCGAACTTATTCTCTTCGTAAACAGAATTGTAGAAACCCCGTTGACGAGAGTCCGAAATGGACATAAAAAATGGACAGTCAGTGGACAGATTGATATCTGCGCAAAACACTGTAGTGCACATCCCCGGAGATTATGGTGGGTGTGTCTTTAAATCCTGGATTTTGAAGCAAATCCCGGCTCTTCTGATTCCAGTACGAATGGTCTCTCCCCATTCCCTAATTTCCGTCTCCATTTCCTTATTCAGTTAACTTGTTTATGTAGGAAGAAGTGGTGAAGAGCTCTAGTGGCACATCGCTCTATTTGTCTAGTTCTATAGTTTAGTGTAGCATTAAGGAGATCCAAATCTCTAGTATTAAAACACTGTATACTAGTATTCCCTCTTTCGTATTTTATCTTTAACAACTTTCTTTCTTTTTTTTTGCAGAACGTCTCTTTGGATTTCTAAAAGTCAAAGAGTCTAAATCCGGTTCCAATTCATTTTCCCCAGAACACAGCTTTTCTTTTTAAAGGTCGTGGTCCTGATTTCTCAAAGCACATGAATGGAATGTTGTACAGGAGTGTAGACCAGCAGTTCGCGGTTGGCAAGCACAGTAATATAATTTAGTAGAGTGGAGTAGTAGAGTAGTAGAATAGTAAAATGTTAAAATAGAGTAGTAGAGTCGTAATGTGGTAGAGTCGTAGAGTAAGACAGTAGTATAGTAGAGCAATAGAATAGTCAAATAGTAGACAGTAATAGTAGAATAGTAAAATGTTGAAATGGAGTAATAGACAGTAATAGTAATCTAGTCGTACAGTAGAGTGTATGGAAATATAGTGGTTGTGTGGATTATAGTGGAGTAGTAGTGTAGCAGTATAATACAAGAGATGGTAGTTTAGTAGAGTGAAGTACTAATTGAAGCTCCGCCATAGTAGTGTCATGGTCAATGTCGTGGTCAATGTCATGGCCATAGTGTAATTTCCATAAATAGTAAAGTCACAGAATTACCCATATTATTATAATATGATCAATTCCTTATTATAGGATTCGATTTAGAGATTAAACGATAAGTATTAAGTCATCTTTATTTTTTTATAAATGATAAAACAAGAAGTTTATTAGGATATATTGAGATTGACATGGACGCTTTTACACTGTTGGAACCAACACTTGGACTGGTTCTATACTGTGGTGCCGTGACCTGCATGCGCGAAAGCCCAAGTTCTGAGTACTAGGAATAATTTCATTTTCATTACTTCCGTCCGTCAGTTTTTTCTAAAAATGTTCATTCAATATCTCCATATTTGATATTATTACTTTTAGCTTAAGCCATTGATGAAAACAGATATACAACATTTGTATATATACATGCTTAGAAACGGAAAAAAGAGTTACTTTAATAAGAGAAGAACTTGGAATTTAGAGATAATGGTATCATAAAAAGCTTGATCAACTTTCAAAAAATCTTTAGTAGACGATACTTACAGATCTTAAAGAATTCAATTTGGGAGATTTTATGATTACGAAATTTGAAGATGTAGAGTGCTTGATGTGTTGTAGTGGGTTGGGAAGATCCGATTTCATGGTCCCTTTTTTTCAAGATCTTATGGAGAATAGAAATCCTATAATTTTTTTATTTATCAAAATGCTATAGGTTTGAGAATTGCTCACTGGGAGGATCCACACTTTTCATCCACCCATCCACGAACTGGAGACCTTCTTCTTTCCACAAAATCATTTTTTCCACAACTTCAATTTTCCCATAAATTCCAGCTCCAGATTCTCCTGATTTTTCTGATGAAAACTGTATTTTCAAAATTACAATTACTGTTTTTTTGGATTTTTGGTAATCGTTTTTTAACTTTTTTGCTTTTAGATTCGCTGCGTTTGGTTTCGCACTGTAAATGTTTAACTGCGTGTTTCCATGAATGCAATGGGATACTAAGGGTCCTCACACAAGATTCATTAGAATTCCTCTCAAATTTTGTTGTTCGTTACTTTGGTATTTTTACTGTTTTTTTGGTCTTAAAATAATTTTATGGAGAATTTCCGGGAGTTTATTGACTCGAGGCAACTTGGGTGACTGGCTATGGTCACGTGCCTGTTCATTAATCTGCACCAAACCCTTATTTATATCCTATACTGAGTCTGCATTTAGTTTGGCTAACAATGGAAGGAAGGATGTGATTATTATAAGGTATACTGAATGGATGTATATGTTTTTTTTTTTGTTTCCGATAGAGTGTTACTATGCAGGACATGGGGCCGGAACTCGCCTGCTTCCTGGTCTGCCAAAAGTGCATACAACCAATATTTTCCCACTCAAAAATATGCTCTATGATGTCCGGAATTCCAGCATTCTTCCAAACTATTTTTTTATTACCTAATTGGTGGAAAAGGGGCGTTTGCGTTGGGCCTTTTTCTACTGAGGTAGCCGGGTGTACGGGTTTTAAAGGGCTCAATTCCGACTCTAGTTTTATGCGTTTATAAAATTGATGTGTTAATTACTCCTGCACACAAATTACATATTATCAAATGTTACTCCATCTCATCGCTTATATACACTAAGGCATGTAGTTTTCATGGCTGCAAATGCATCTCTAAACCTAAAGGTTCCTCACCATCTGCGTCACCTTCTCCAAACCCGATTGGTTGTATGTCTTAAGCTTGTCCTGCACATAGGCCACGTAGCCCTCCACATCCACCAATTCTCCCTCGTTCGTATCGTCACCTTGTCCAAGCACCTTGACCCGGACCTTGCCTGCAGGATACTCCTCCTTCCCCAAAATCACCGCCAACTTGGCTCCGGCCTTTTCGGCAGCATCAAACTGTTTCCTGGGGTTAGCCTTGGCCTTGTACAAGTACTCAGCATTAATGTCTTGGCCCCACAATTGCTTGGCCACAGTCATTCTCTCAGTCAAGAACCCGTTCCAGCCTTCTCCTCCTCCAAAAGCCATCACGTACACATCCGTGTGGTTAGGCGAGAGCTGATCCCATTGCTTGGCTGCCCGGCTCTTGATGATAGAAAACAACCGTTCCACACCAAACGAGATTCCCACACATGGAATGGACTTGCCGTTGGAGAACATGCCCACCAAATTGTCGTACCGGCCTCCGGCAGCAATGGAGCCCACTCCCACATATTCACTAGCATCTTCCTTCTTTTCCTTTGAGGCTTTGGCCTTCAACTCTTCTGCATTGGTGGGTGGAGCAGAAGCTGCAGTCACGGCTTCGTAGATCAAGCCTGTATAGTAGTCCAAGCCTCTTGCAAGCGACAAATCAAACGATAAGTGGTGCGAGATGCCCAAGGCTTCCACGTATTCAGCCAACAGACTCATTTCCTCAATACCCTTTTGGGCAGATGCATTTTCCTTCAAGAGCTCTGCACTTTGCAAGAATCCCAAGGTTTCCTTGATGGATCCAGACACCTTGACAAACTCCCCGATCTTATCAGCAACCTCTTCGCTTTGGCCCTTTTCCACCGTCATTTCCTTCTTGACGGCTTCCCATGGCAACTTATCCAATTTGTCCACGGCCGAAGAGATTTTTCTCACATCCTCTTCCTTGACTCCACACGCCTGGAAAATTCCATCCAACACTTTCCGGTGGTTCAACTTGACCTTAAAATCGTGGATGCCAAGACCCGTCAAACCCTCGCACGTGATGGCCAAGATCTCCGAATCGGGAATCATCGTATCGTAGTTACCCGCAATGTCAAAATCACACTGGTAAAATTCTCTCATGCGTCCCTTGGTCATGGCTGGCTGGTCTCTTCTGTACACCTTGGCAATGTGATATCTTTTGATGGCGGAGATACTGTTGCAAGCCACGAATCTGGCAAATGGCACGGTCAAATCGTACCGCAATGACGTCAACTCGCCTCCTTGGTCCTCCAAGTTGTAGATCAACTTGGAATCTTCTCCGTATTTGCCCGTAAGGATTTCCCGGAGTTCAAACACCGGCGTGTCGATGGTGACTCCTCCGTGTCTTTTGAAAAGCGATCCGAGAGTGGTGAAAATCTCCTCTCTTAAAACCATATCCTTGTCAGCCCAGTCTTTGGTTCCTTTTGGTGTTTTCAATAAAAACTGGTTTTCGTTTTTCTTGCCCTTTTTGGCCTTGGCGCCTGTGGCGGGTTTACCTGCCGGTTTAGGAATGGCCTCAATGCTCTTGCTTTCACTGCTCATAGTTCTGATGATGGGACCGATTCTGTGGTGGAGACGTCTGAGCATAAGGTTTTTTTCCGGAAATCATTTCGCACTTGGTACTGCCGCGGTGCACGGGTGTGATTCATGTAGGTTTCCCTTGTGTGCAGGATCAAAAATCTAATCTCTTTAGAACTCTTTAAAACACTTTAAACACTCAATCCTCATTAACCTTATTGGGTTTCGAATACTTGAGCGTCATCACCCCATCGCTGAGAATCCGCTTGCCCCAGCTTCCGGCAGCAGGATCGCCAGTTTCGTCTCTGCACTGTTTCAAAAAGGGAAGCAACGAGGTTCCGCCGGTCCCCTTTTCTTCTCCTTTGTTGAGCTTCTTCTTTGCCAAGCCCGACCTCATCGTCAGCTCCGAGCCCATGTTCTTGGCCTTCTTTGCCTGGAGCACAACGTACCGCGTGACGATTTGAATGTGTTTGTCACGGAACAGTTTGGTCATGGCCAAACACGCATCGTAGCTGAGACTCAAGTCTCCATTGGTGGAGTATTTGCTCACCACCTTCTTGATCTGGGTTTGTTCTTCTACCATAGCCAAGAACTCCCGGTGTTTCCGAGGCATGTAGTTGCGCATCTCCCGAAGGTACGGATTCTGCTTCGGTTGGGAGTCGGAGTCTTCCGGAGCACTTTGAACCTTGCTCTTCTTCTCCTCGTCCAATTCTTTCACAGGGTTGGGTCTTTCTCCGGTCGAGTGATGGGGAATCGAAAGAAGAGAGTCCAAAAACTGGATGAGGGTGGACTGCGCATTGGACCCGCCTGCGTATGACCGGGGACTTGGTTCGTTCCCATAAAGTACTCCGTCTTTGTTCAACCCCACATCGACCATGTTTTTCCAGCCCGCCAAATAAGGCCGGATCCGGAAGTAGAACACGTGCGGATCACACATCTCCTCCATCCGCATCAACACCGTGCCTAGATGGTCGATGGCTTGTGCCAAGTCCTGTAACGATCTTACCAAATGGGGAAGATCTTCTTCCTGGGCATACTCCATGGCTTGTGTGCCGAACTTGATCACCCTTGCTCCTCTGCTTTCGAAGAAAACACTCACCAAGTAAAACCACGACTCGTCAATCGACCCAGTGAAGGTATTGATTGTGGTGAGATTGCTGAAATCCATGTCGTCTCCTGCAGTAGGCATGATTTTCTTGTAGTTCCAAAGACACAAGCCTGCATATGTGGCCAAAGGCGGAAGCCCAAGCTCGGTGCTAACTTCAACCAAAGGCTTGGCAATCATCTCCGGGAGTTTGCTGCTTGGGATATCCGTGCTCCAAACATACGCATGTGCCAAGAACCCTAGCACCTGATATGCTCTTCTTTGCTGCTCCACATTTTCCAACTTATCCGTGGATAATTGAGGCAACTTGTCAATGTGGCTGCGGACGGTTCTGGCCAAGTTGAGTGCTGGCAAATTGGCCACCAAAGTCTCCCATGGCTGGTAATAAGTTTGGGGCAAGCATGTCAAGGGGAAACTCTCGGGGAGGAACCCCGACTTGTCGCTGACGTCAAAAGTCTGGAGATCAAACATGTGGGTTGGCCAGTGACTTGAGTTGTAAGCAAAAAAAATGTCTCATTTAGCTTACGATTGTTCTGGTCACATGACCCGTATGCGCTTGATTAGATCTGCGATGTATTTTGCGAAAAGCTCGGGGGGTGCGGCCCGGAAAACCACTAACAATGTAACTGGCAAGCAGAAGTGGTGACTGGGCAAGCCAGCCCGGAAACTTCTTCCGCCGAACTCGGTCTCCAAATTGCTCAATTTTCAATTTCCAGTTTCCAATTTCCAAAATCCAAAATCCAAAATCCAAATTCCGATTTCCAAATTAGGATTGAACCCGAAAAAAGAACCTCATGAGTGCTGTGTATTGTGACTTTCTGCAACGGATCTCACCAGCTCTTTATCCGAAACGTCCTCTTTGCGCAGACGCTTTCTGTCGACCCAGAGCCCCTTCAACTCCAGGAAATTCCATGCATTGTTGTCGACCCCACGTGTTGGGAACTCGTCATTTTTCTCCCCCAACGGCACTTGAACCACCGGCAACTGGCCTGGAGCATCGGAAGGTTTCAGAGTAGTGAGACTGGTCACTTCTTCGGCGTAAGCTTCGGAGATCTTAGGCGACGGCAAGATATGCGACAGGGCAGAATTCACAGTGTTGACTTCACAATTGACGTTTTTGGACCCGTTGGTGGAAGTGTTGGACGGCATCCATTTTTTGGAGGTTGCTTCCCAAGGCGGTTTATCATTGGAGAAGGACCTGGCCTTTGTCTTCTCCGAAGAACCCATGAACACTTTCCATTTTTGCGCCGCATTAGACGAGAACTTGTTCAAGGGGGTGTTTGATGGCGACAGCAGGGGCTGCATATACACCGTCCCCGCTCCTTGGCTTGCAATGATGATGTGCCTGGCGGCGGAAAAGATCAAGAGCTCCAATTCCTGGAGTTTTAACGGCAACATGTGAAATTCCTTCAGAAGGTTCATGGCCTCTTGTCTTGCTCTGGACTTGACGGAGGCGACTCCAATGTCGATGGCGCTTCCCGACCTAAAATTTTGAACATGGTCATACAATCTGAGCAATGAATCTACCGGCTTCAAAACCTGCTTTGTGAATTCGATTGTCCGATGGAGAATCAGCCCCAAAAGATCCACGTACCAGATCAATAGCGTCTGGACGATCAATGCTACACGTAATTGGTATCTCAACACGGTTAGTGCTACTTGAATGGCAATCAAAAAATCCATAACGCAAACCCACGGCAGAAGTAAAGAATAATCGAGCCAAGTGGCTCTGGCGGAGAGGGGTTTATATATATGTGGGTTTTGCTTTTGTGATTTGGTTGCAAAAATATGGTTGCGACCCATGCATGCATGCACAAGTCTGATACGCCTGAAATGCACAAGCAGATCGACGGGGCACATGATACTAACCATGAAACAATTTATAAGTATATAAGCCAATCCATGAAATCTAAAATGTTTTTTTATTTATTTCGAAACCCAATTTCACCTAGTCATAGCCACCGTTGTATGCACTTACATAACCTTTATGTTGTTTCATCTATCCCTTGGCGACAATCCCGGGACTTTTGTGTGCAGTCACCCAAGCTTGCAGCTGCCTAGATTTCATGCATCCACATGTTTCATATGTTTCAACCTTTGCATGCATATGTTTCATGGATAAAACGGGAAAGGCCTTCATTAATCTACCCCCTAACCCCCGCACCGCCTCCCCTATAAAAAAACGTGCGCGCCCGCCTCATTCTTCACCAAATGGAATGTGAGCGCCTTTTCAAGTGCAGTATGGAAGAAGCTAGCAAATTCGCACTTTCAACGACATCCTCCACTCCTCCCCACCCAAACGTCTAGACATACAACCAAGCCAATTTCTTAATCAAAAACAAACAATCAGGGAGATTTCTTAAACTCCTTTGCCAGAATCATTTTTTTTTAATTATTGTTGCTTTGAGCCAGCAATTGTCCGAACCCAAGACGCCCCCGAGAACAAGCTTGGCCCCACCCTAATTTGCTAAAAAGATGTCTTTCAAAGGATTAAAAAAAAGCATTGTGCGTGCTCCACAGTCGTTTCGCCAGAAGTTGAATATGGGCGAGATCACCCAGGATGCCGTGTACATGGATGCCGAGAGAAGGTTCAAGGAGCTAGAGGTTGAAACCAAGAAATTGAGCGACGAGTCCAAGCGGTACTTCACTGCGGTCAACGGTATGTTGGACTACCAGATCGACTTTTCCAAGGGCATTGAGGAGATCTACAAGCCCATCAGTGGGCGGTTGTCGGACCCCAAGGCCACCGTGCAGGAAGACAATCCCGAAGGTATCCGTGCTGCCGAGCAGTACCGGGAAGTGGTGAAGGAATTGAAGGAGACGTTGAAGCCCGACTTGGAGCTCATCGAAAAGAGAATTGTGCAACCTGCCCAGGAGTTGTTGCAGGTGATTAACAAAATCCGAAAGATGGCCACCAAAAGAGACCACAAGCAGGTGGACTTGGACCGGCACAAGAGAACGCACCAGAAGTACGTGGAAAAAAAGGAGAAGACCGTTAAGGACGAGGAGAAGATGTATTCCGCCGAAGCCGAGTTGCTGGTGGCACAGGAGGAATACAATTACTACAACGAGATGCTAAAACAGGAGTTGCCGATCTTGTTCCAGATGCAGCGTGATTTCATCAAGCCATTGTTCGAGTCGTTCTACTACATGCAGTTGAACATCTTCTACACTTTGTACTACCGCATGGAGGAGTTGAAGATCCCATACTTTGACTTGAACCTGGACATTGTGGAGGCATACCATGCCAAGAAGGGCAACATTGAGGAGCAGACGGATGCGGTGGGGATTACTCATTTCAAGGTGGGCCATGCCAAGAACAAGCTAGAGATGACCAAGAGAAGGCATCAGATGATGGCCGGAAACTCCCCCACTTCTCCACTGTCGGCATCTAGCAATGCAGGCACGCTTCCTGGGTACACGCCGGGCCAAGGCCAATATGGCCAGTACGGCAACGAGAAGCAGCAATACGCGCCAGTGGCTCCGGGGTACCTGACGTATCCATCACCGGGGCAAAGTCCGGTGCAGCCGCAATACTCGGCGCCAGCCACTCAATACGGACAAGCAGCGCAGCCCACCCTGCCTGTTTATGGACAGCCTCAATACGAGCAGCAGACCGAGCTTCCTCCATACAGTCCCGCCGGACAGGTGCCAGGACAAGTTCCAGGAGAAGTACCAGCGCAGGCTACCGCTCAGGCATATGCTCCTCCTCCATTTGTGCCTGCACCAGCAGCAGCAGCCGTCGAAACATGTACGGCATTATATGACTACACGGCGCAAGCAGCAGGAGACTTGACCTTCACCGCCGGGGCCGTGATTGAGATTACCCAAAAGGGCGATGCCAATGGTTGGTGGTCAGGAAGATACAATGGGCAAAGCGGCGCGTTTCCAGGCAACTACGTGCAATTGAACCAGAAGAATTGAACCAGAAAATTGAGCAATTGGAATGCAATCTTTTTGAGGAATTGGAATTGAGGAATTGGAATTGCAGTCGGAATTAAGATTTGCATGCAGCCAGCCAATTTGGGACGGGTGGAAGGCCACGTCTGTGACAGCAACTTACGAGCAAGTGGGTGAATTTGAGGTGCTGCAATTTTAGAGGCGATGCATCAATTTGAGGGAATGCAATAAAGATGTGCTTAAGAGGAGGTGCTTAAGAGGAGGTGCCTTAGAAGCCGGTGCATCAATGGAAGATGCACTAGTGGGTACCGAGGGGCACGTGACGAGAAGGTTTCTCCGAAGGCAGAGCCAAGAATAGATTTAGGAAAAAACTTTTAAGAAAAGGTTCAAGAAAAGGTTCATGGCTAAGAATGGACAAGTCCGGGCGGGTTTTTTTCAAGAAACGGAAAATGCAACTAAATCCGCAACTTAGCTAAGGCAAGGTGGGTCACGTGAGGTCTCGTTATCTGCACCTTCTAGATTAGCACGAATTTCTTTTTTTTTGTCAACATTATTGGAGGCAGCCAATTACAATGCACTGGAGGGGGAAAGAGACAAGAGGTGATCAAAGAAGACGTTTTTGCTAAGACGTTTAGGTAAGAATCCTTTTCCACTGGCACATCTCCCAAAATAGCAACTTTTTCGTGATGCTGCATATCTGCTTGTGAATGTTCGCTAAAGGTGGCTGTCTTTAGGATCCGAGACAGCATTCCGAAGCCCGCGAGATTTCTTATTGCGCAACAACAATCAATGCAGGTTGGCGCTCGATGCGGATCGTGCATGAATGCACATGATGCAGTAATGCAGTAGAGTAGGCAATATGAAAGCGGCTGTTTCTGCACACTGTAGATTTGCGCACTTGGACGCGGGGGGGCCTGGGCCTCTTTGTAGTGCACCATGGAATCTCACCAATGGCTGCAATTTGGACCAATCATGTTCCTGGCCTGAATCATGAATCCAGCGGAACATTCGGGCCCGAAATAGCCGCATACCCAGCCCCAGAATCTACCATTGGAATCCGGCTTGCGCCCAGAAAAAAACGTTAAAAAACGTTGACTATTTTTTGGAGTTCCACTCATAACCATTACCGCTGATTGCGCACAAGGGCGGACCCCGAAAGATATCACAGATGTTTTTTTTTGGGGGGGGGGGGGTTTCATGAGTGTTTCATGAGTGTTTCAAGATCTTTTAGGACGTTCAAGGGTGTTTGGATGTTTGGATGTTTGGATGTTGGTGTTTGGTGTTTGGGTTTTTGGTGTTCGGATGTTTGGGTGTTTTGCAAATTGCTCTTTTCCGCTTCCAGAAGAGCGAGATTTCCGTTTGAGGCCGGAGACGGGACCGGAGATATTTTAGGCATATGTAGGATAATTTTTAGGAATGTTTCAGGATTGTTTCAGGAGCAGAAGTTTACATGAGCAAGGCGGATAAAATAGGTTGAGCCGGCAGAGGATTACTAAGGCCCTGTCTCGATGGGAACAACAATAAACCCCCGGGAAACAAGGGTCAGGGAAGAAACACGGTCAGAAGGTAGCGGTTCGTATATCTCAGGGCTGCGTCAGATATTTTATGTGGACTAACGCACGTCGAAGCGCCTTGCGCCGGTATGCATGGGGCCCACCCTGCATATGAGTGGGGTATCTTCGCCTTGCTTACATGAGCACGCATGGCAGCACTGGAAGTGGGCCGATCGCAGATATGCACCAGGACCCCGCGGAGCGTGGAAAGCCGCTGTTTCTTTTTCCCATGGAACGGGTACACTTCTCTGTGCCTTGCTTCTGCTTGCCTAGTGCATGCTGCACGCGCACCGGGGGCAATGCGGATCCGCCCTGAGCCCTTCCCTCATTTATATGAGGAGCTCCCGGGCACGTCTGACGCCGGCATTTTTCTTCCAGCTTCCCTCCCCAGCGCCACCTCTCCCTAGAACCCCCCTTTACCGAACCCAATCTTCACCGGGGGAATGTCCAAATACTCCAAGAAAGCGTTGGCCAGTAAGGTCAACTCGGTCCGGCCTTACAAGTCTCGCACAAAGAGACCGTGTGACTTTTGCCGCCGCAGAAAGACCTGCTGTATTATAGAAGAGCTGACCCCGTGTATGGCCTGTGCCCTGTTCAACAAGGGCGTGTGTACCTTCCTCGAAGAGCCGGTCAAGCGTACCAAGAAACCGGGCCTGCCGAACACAGAAAAGAACGTGCCCCCGGCCCGCCGCACCTCCGAGCCCACCACCGCCTTCGTGCCTCCTCCATCGGCGGAACTGCCTGACCCTACGCCAACGGAATACATCATGTCGTATCCTCAGGCCACGGGCGAGCCTGTATACGGGAACTATGGCCTTGGGTCGCTAGGCGGAGGCTGCCTTAGCCTCGGAAGCGGGCACATCACCGGGAGCATCACCGGCACCAGTTTAGAGAATGGAACCAGTTTAGAAAATGGAACCAGTTTGGCGAATGGAACCAGTTTGGCGAATGCAAATGCAACTGGAACTGGAGGCGGAAGCGGAAGCGGAGGCGGAACTGGCACCGGACCGGCGGGGCCTGCATACGGCGCGTTCGACTACTACGACTCGCTTCTGGGTCCTTACCATCAATCGTTGCAGCTACCGCCATACCCGTTGATGGACAAACAAGAGCGGATGGACCGGTTTGAACGGGTGGATCGGATGGACCGGTTTGATCGATTGGATCGGTTTGAACGACTCGATGACGCGGGCTCCGAACCAGGTTATGGGTCCGGCGCGGCAACAAGAAATGGCCGTCATTATGATGATGAGCCTGAAATCGCTCTTGCTACCGGCGCCATCGGCAATAATGTTCCCGTGAGAGGACTTGTTGCCCGGTCGTTTTCAGCGCCGGAAACCGCGGTTGGTTTAGGCCAAAGCCAAGGCCAAGGCCATACTTCCAGTTCCATTTCTACCGCCAGCGGCAGCGCCACCAATGGCGTTTCAGAGCAGTTTCAGGTGCTGCGCATGCTAAAATACGAGCCGCGCGTGCATACCCATTCCCTCACCCATACCGATGGGTACGCCCCCACGCTGTACGATTCGTCGTCGGACCTTAGCCAAAGCCGGCTCATGAGCGTGGCATCGTTATCCACGTTCAACACGCTGCGCAACCCCAGCATCATCCTGCCTGCAAGCGGGCCGGACTCTGCTGCACTGGCGGCCGCAATTCCGGCCTGTTACTTTGAGCTGAAACTGGCCGCGTTCAAGCAGCTGCACCCGCTGTTCCTGCTGCAGTTCCCGCTGTACCAGCAATCCCTGCAGTACCCTCAGTTGCTGTACCTGCAAGTGCTGCCCACCCATGTGAATGGCGATGGTGACTATGGTGATTATTTCTCCTCCCATGCCTCCCACGGCTACGAATACGCCTAATCTCATTTGATGAATGCTCATAACCTCCATGGTCTTCCATGAAACGGCTCATAACCTTCCATGAAACGGTTCATGGACATTATATGCAGGAAGATTCATGGCAAACCTTCTAGGAAACGGAAGATTCTACGGACAACTATATTTGGACCTTTTATGGACCTTCTATGGACCTTCATGACACTGTTTCTATGGAGAAAATTTCATTTTACAGTTTATTGTGGATGATTGTGGGTGCTGGACTGAGGAGACTAAACTGACTGCATGTCCCACCCATTTATTCAATCAGACAATCATGGATTTTTGGGATTATGGACTCCACTGAGACTATGTCTATTATGTCTATTGTGGATATGTCTATTATGGATATGTCTATGTCTATTATGGATATATGTCTATTATGGGTATGGCTGTTATGGATATTATGGATATGTCTATTTTGTCTATTATGTCTATTATGGGTATTTTGTCTATTATGGATAAATGTCTATTTTGTCTACTCTGGATAAATGTCTATTCTGTCCATTTTGTCTAATATGGCTGTCTATATAAAGGATGTGTCACTTGCCACTGTTTCGTGATCCTCTGGACTGGCAAATCCAATGGCTTTCCGTCTCCGCCCCTCTCCGGGTTCCTCTAGGATTCTGCCTTCTGGCTTCTCTTGGCCGAGTGACAATTACAAGTTTCTTGGGCTGCTATTTATGGACAGACATTGATGAAACTGAGGATTGAAACTGACAGTGGAACACGATGAAACATTTCTGAAACATTTCTGAAACATTTCTGAAACATTTCTGAAACATCTCTGAAACATCCTGAAACATCCCTGAAACATCTCTGAAACACCACGGCAACTCTAGGGAAGATTGCTGGACCACGCCTAGACCAAGACATTCCCTTAATGGACTTCCCTTTATGGACTTTCTCCATGACATTCCCTTTATGGACTTATTGGACTTTCTCCGTGACTGTCAATGACAAGGAATGGCTGACTAATTACAAGGTTCACCGAGAGCTTGACTGAGCTCCGCACTACGGGCGGCGCAGGGCTCCCTAATTTCTATGGCGATCCACTAATCGACCATGCACGTGCCAGCAACGAGCCAGCAATGGGACAGCAACGTGACCATCGGTCTTCTGAGAGGCTCGGTGGTTCTAGGCTAGTTTCAGTGACCCAAAGTGGAGATGCAGCCGACGCGCAAAACGTGCATAACTACAGGTGTGTGGGGCGGGCGCAAAAACCAAAGCAGCCAAACCAACTCTACCACTTCATTTCTTTTCCGCTTCTGCCCCAGCGCCATCTAATGCTTAATTTAATACACAAGTTCTAGAAAGTACTTTTTGAGTAGAGCGCTCTTGACGCCGGTGTAAAGTGTTTGCGCAACTATAAGCGCCGCATCCTGCAATGCTCACGCAACGAGAGCCGCTAACACGGTTTTTTAGAAACGGTGCGCTAGCTGCTTTAAGAATCTGTGCGCTAGCGCAACATGTTTCAAGGGCCCTGGGCGCCAAGTGTAAGAGAGACGTTTGGCCAAGTGCAGATAGTGCCGTCTGTGTGCCGGTTTCAAAATCCGTCTAAAGTTGCCTTTTACGCGCGAGCTCACACTAACTTCGCGTGCATTGCAGGAGGGTAAAACTTGCATGACTAGATGTACTCCCTCCAGTCAATGCAACCAGCCATTTTGGCAAGATAAATGTGGGCACGCTCAATGAACTGGCGGAACTCCAGATATACTTAGGTACATTTGTGTTATTCTTGCGTTACCGTTACCCACGTGGCCTGCGTGGCCTGAATGATATGCAAGATTTTGTGTAATGTGTGACATGCAAGATTTGTGTGATTTTCTGTGCGATATGCAAGATATGCAAGATATGCAAGATATGCGTGGTATGCACGATATGCGTGACATGTACCAGATGCCAATGGACATGCACCAGATGCGCACGGACATGCACCAGGTGCAGGTATGTGTTATTTTCGTGGCTTGCGTAATGGTGCATACCGGCACCACTTTATCCTTCGGGCCCACCGTACAGGAACTAATTCTGCCCAGGGTCCACCACACAGGCCAATCTCATGCACATACAAAACTACACAGGGATGATCTATGCACACACTCCCCAAGTCGACCCAGTCCATGCACCGGCCCAGGACTCATGCTAGCGTTGCTGCACAGGACTACCACATATGCATAGAGATTATTTCTATGGGTACTTCTCTAGCCATTCGCACACAAGTTCGCATACCAAGTCAGGCTTCTCTCGATGCAAAAAGTGGCCTGCCCCCTTAAGCACGTGCACACGTACGCTGGCCGTTTGCGCCAAAAGACGGGCCTCCAACTCAAAAAGCTCTCTTATCATGCACCCATCCTCGGCGCCCCCCAATATCAACGTGGGCACCTGCAGAAAGTCCACTAACCACTTTGCTTCTTGAAGTCGTTTCCACGGTATGAGGTTGCGGTAGTATGCAGTCGCAGCATGCACCACCCCGGCTTGGCCAAAAGTTCTCCGAACCGACTCGATTGCACTTCCAAATTCCCACAGAGGCGACCAGTACCGCCACAAGTTGTCGAGGTACCCGGGGTGCTTTGTGTCCTTGAGTGCAGGCCGATAAAAAAGGCCGGACTGCATACGGAGCATGTAGCTCAGGCACCAGATTTGTCTTGGCGCATACCACACCAATTGCCAAAGGCATAAATTTGCCAAATAAGGAATGGCTAAGCATACCATGGAAGACACAAGGTGGGGGTACTTGGATGCAGTCTTGAATGCCACCACGGCGCCCCAGTCGTGGCCGACCAAGTGCACTCTATGCAGGTTGCGTGGGTTCACCGTTTCTATCCACGCCTTGACGTCCTGAGCAAGCTCGTACATGCAATATTCGTCTTGAGGTCCCTGCGACGAAGGCTCGTAGCCTCGCATAAGCGGCGCCACTATCAACGTGCGTGGAAAGTGGGCCTGTAAAAGTGGTATGACCTGCATATAAGTCTCATTATTATCTGGGAACCCATGCAAGAGGAAAATCACTCGGTTATATGTATCGCCACCGAGATCGGCCTGGGGGTGGGTTGACAGGCACGTGAACATCCGTTTCTGATGCTGCAAGATAATCTGATGCATCTGATGCATGTGGTGTACGGGTCTTTGGGTTCCGTGGTATTCTTGAACTTTAATTCAAGGAAAAAATCAAGTGGGAATGGCTTGGATGACCCTGGGATTGGAAAAGTATTGGTTTTCAGTAGGGAAGTCTAGAACAAGTCTTAACCAGTAAGAAACCTCTGAAACAGTAATAAATCTCCGAAACAGGGAAATTTCTGAAACAGTAAAAACTCTGAACAATTCGAAACACCGCGTTTTGAAGAAGTTGGGTGGTTCAAGATTCCGGAACACCCTCTTTATATAGCAATGGACATTGTCTATCACATGCATGTCGCGCACTCCAAGTATGGGGTAGACATGAGAATTCTCATAAGCGACAATCCAAACCCACGCTCAACTGGAAGATGAAGTAATTGAATTCACTTTAAATGATTAGTTCAATTTTGGGAATAAATGAACACAGCTCAATAATAAGACCAATTGAACAGCTTTTGGTAGGAGTGTAGAATGGAGGTGAGGTGAAATATGAGGCTCGCACGTTCCATATTCGCAGCACATGCAATCGAATTTGCAGCAGGTCAAAAAAAAAAGCAACATGTTGTGAAAGACAGCCTTGGAAATCAACTAACCAAGTGATCAAGAGCCAGGCTTAAAGGTCAGTGCTTGATGTACTATCGTACCCCATCCAGACACCAACGCACCAGATCAGTCAAGATTTCTCCACTAATTAATCAGCCATGGATTCCTTTTCAACCGCCGACAATCACAATCAATCACAATCAATTAAGGTATAGACCCATTAATAACCAACACTATACTGCTTATTGCCACTGTCATAAATTCGGGTATATTAATTGGGGCATATTGGGGCATATTGGGGTATATTGGGGTATATTGGGGCATATTATTTGGCTGTCATTCAACATGTCAATTATATAAGATCAGCAGATTTCCGGTGAAGCACATAATAAAAACAATGGCAGTAATAGTAACAATGGGATAATGGGATAATAGGAACAATAGAATAACAATAGGAAAATTCGCATGGAGTGGGGGGGCTGCTTATATATCCCTGGGCCTCGCATGTCCGGCATATAAGCCGTGCGTTTGTGTCAAGTCCTGAAACAACAGTAAAACATAATGGGGCATATTGCTTGCGTATGTAAATGCTCTGTCCTGTAGTTTGTCCTGTAGTTTGCTCTCTACTGGCCGCCAAAATGCAGCCAACCCTGAAACATGCGGGGTTAATGCGTCAGTGCACGTAACCGTGAGATCTATATAAGGAGCGCGATCCCCCCCAAGAATCGAGACTGGTCAATAATTTCTATCCCCTACGAATTCCTGATTACTAATGTGACTAATGAGTTTTTCAGTTATGAATGATCACTACTAGAGAATTACTCCTAATGACAGAATTTACTACCGACAGAATTCACTACTGACAGAATTTGGTGCTACAGAAATACTACTGACAGAAATCCACTACTGACAGAATCTACTGTGTTTCCAATGACTAGAATAGTACTATAGCAAAAGCCTTAGTTACTCTTGGCTGCTAGTGAATTCAGAAGTTACAGTGACTACTCTCCAAGATAACCTTGACCAGTTACCATTGGCAGATGGCAACGAAAAATTCCAGGGATATAAAGAAATGGCTAGTGATCAGGACAGATACGTCCCTTCATACTTGTACTGACACAGGAACAAGCTTACACAAGAATACAGTGAGCTATGATTTGTTAGTTCTACTGAGTCCTAATGCCATCATCTGGGTCCTGGATTGGCTTCTCCGACTTGATGGTCCAATCATGAGCTCATATCTATGGGGATGAAGGTGGTGACCAATAGACCCACGGTCTCTGGAAACAGATACGCTAGCTGGAGAAATCGATGGATTCCATTTAGGATTGTCACGCTCATTCTCATACTCATTCTCATACGCTGTCATGATCCACTGTCACAACTGTCACTCTTGTTTATTTTTCAAATGGACAGGTGTTTCTTCACGAACCCGAAACGTTGAAGAACTGGAAACATGATCGAAAGTTAATTGAAAGCAATTGGGGAGAATAATAGTGAGTCTGGTGGGAGACATCTCAATATATCTTCCTGGTTTATCTCTGGAGTCTGGAGTCCAACAAGTCTAGAGTCCCCGATTAAACGTGAAGCTAGAATCTGGCCTTGTGGTGTTGGTCTTATTTCTTATAGATTGATGGAACATATACGTGATGATTTGATAAGTTGTGGGAGGACATCGAACCTCCTATATACAGACCAGCAAAGAGCTATGGCCTGTTTACGCAATTCTGACGCCTACAATGGAAAGATTTTGGTTTTGGTTTTGGTTTTGGTTGAAGAGATTTATTAAGTGGTCACTATGTGCAAGACTGCATTGAAATCCTGGGATCAGGTCAACCTACCCTACTATTGTCTTTATTGCTCTAGCGATATTAGACCATTGTGGGACTGTACACTATGCCATGAAGCAGTGTACTACATGCTGCAATTTACTATGGCCATTATACCAGTCCAGTATGCAATCCTACACACAATGGCACTACGGTACTGCACCGTGTGATATTTCACTGGCTATACTACTTAGTATACAGGAGTATCACTACTACTATGCATTTCAGGGGCTCTACTACTTACTTTCCAGGGTTTCAGTGGCCAAAGAATTAGCCATGAACTATGGAATTGGACCATGGGATTTGGACTATTTCAGGATACCGGACTGTATATATGGTATTATTCTGTATATAAGCAGTTATATCCTATATACTAGTGCTTCTTGTACACAGGTGGTGTTTTTTTTCTACACACCGTTGTAAATATTCATGGATGAATGGATTGGTGATGGAGTAGTGGCACTGGTAGTGATGAGAGGATTCCAATATGCAGAAACCCATTTTTTTTTTACTGATGTACGGATTTCTGGGGTGTACGGGTGTTATAAATATAAACCAAAACATGGCTGAGTTTCGTAATGATTAAAGCCATTAAGGATTGATTACATACAGGTTAGAATACTTAAAAGTTTATGCTAAAGCCCAACCGTGCAGCGTTATATACAGTGCATAGTAATATGCAGTATATACATAATATACAGTTCAGAATATTATGCAGTACAATATAATTTACAGTACAGTGTAATTTACAGTACAGTGTAATTTACAGTACGGGTCCAAACGCTAGGAGAGAGTGCAGTCAAGTCACGTGCTTTTAAATGTTTTGGGGTATAGAGACTGACACTGGAGATTTACTGGCCAAGTAATCAATAATTTTGTGTGCTAGAGTCCCACCTTCCAAAAACCCTAGGTTATGGAAACACGTGAGATGCACGTGAGATGCACGTGAGGTGCACATGATGTAGGGCACGTGAGACGCACGTTACAAGTACATATGAGTACCTCGTCAATAGCCACCACAATCACTTGACTAATAATCAAAGACCACTTGTTCATGCAGTGTGGAGCTAGTATGTTAGTAATTGTGTACTGAAGAGGACCACTAGTTTTATTGGTACACGTGACCAAAACCCGATTCCTAGTCACAGTAAACATGGTCATCGTCATAGACTCACTGTAGAGTTAATAGCAGTGTCACTTGTTAAACAATTTCCACCCTCTTTCTCCAATATGAGTTCAATAAAAGATCCCTGGTCCAGTCTCCAGTCTCCAGTCGTTCCACTAGTTCTAGGATCCCGACTATAGTGGTGCAGTAGTATAACCATTGTCATATTCCCATCTTCCCATAGTCATATTCCCATAGTCAGTCATAGAATACTGCTCATTTAGTAATAGCAGTAGAAGCACCAGCAGTAGAGTAACAATAGGGTAGGAGACACTAGACAAGTAGTAGACGAGGACCTTGACCGAGTAGTACCAGCAGTAGTAGCGAGTAGTACCAGAATTAGTCACAGCAGTAGCAGTTGTACCAGTATTAGTACCAGCACTAGAGATATCTGAGAAGTCAATTCCATAGTCACTTATCATCACAACATATACTCATTGGTAGTAATGGTAGACGGCCTAGATCATGTGATCACTAGGTCTTCCAGTGAGTATAGAAGTGGAGTCCAGATCCTCCCTTAATAAGAACTTCCGAGCTTCAGTACTTCAGAGGCTTCCGAACTTCCGAACTTCCGAACTCCATAAAAACCTCTAAAACGTGAAACCTCCCTTACCCTTTTCTAACGAGTCTTTTTTTTTTAAGGGCTGTAAGTCTAATTGGCAGGCAATTATCCGTTCATACCAGCACGGATTCCAACGAGGGATACTTGGCGTTGGTTATTCAAGGCACATTGCAACCCATTGAATCCTGGAATGATAAACTCCTGGTGTGATTTGAAGGGATCCTGAAATAATTGCTGGTGTGAGTTTTGGGGGAACCGCTCCTTATATAGGACCCCGAGGCCTCCTGCATGTGCGCTGCAGGGGTATGCCGCCAACAAGAATTACAGCCACATGTTTAAGGCCATGTGACGATGTTTAGTTAAGAGGGATTCAGACTTTCTTTGGGAGACTTTAAAGTTTCCATGGATAACTTGATAACAGAGGAAACGGGGTCACGTGCGCGGGAAGGTTCAATTTTGGGTAAAACATGAATTAGCGGGGCTCAAAACCCCCTCTTATAAAAAATGCCACAGCCACAGCCACAAAAGTATAAGAAATATCACAGCCACAAAAGCAAAATTAAAGCACCTCCCGCATGAGTCTCTAAAGTCGTATCTAATTAGTTTACAATAACGGGTATCCCGGAAATCAGCCCGGACCTGCATATAGGATGCGAGATTTTAGATTGGAGTAGCCGGATATTTGTTCCGGGGAAAATGTCGCACCGCCCCCACCCCCCGGCCGGAACTTCGGCAGGCAGCCGTGCGGTGCGATCGGTTCGGCCCAATCTCAATTCGGTCAAAAGCTCGCAATGCTTAACCTGCGCTAATTGACACTTTTGTGCATGCACAGCGCACCTCCACTGTATGTCGTTATGTCGTCATGTCGTCACTGGGCCATCTCCAGTGTCGTTCGACTTGCCAATTTCCCGAAATTCCCAATCGCAATCAACCAATCACAAGCCGTGTCTCGTAAACCATTGAGCCTATCACCAGGCTATTTAGATTGATAACCGCCACTAGGATCTCCGTTATTTCAAACATGAAACTGTGCTTGTTTCACCCGTGTTTCAGACTCAATTAACATGCTAGACATGCACTAGTAAGCTAGCTCGCACAGAAGGCCAAGACGAGCAGCATGAAACAATCAGAAAGGAGCAACTTCAAAGTTAAGCGAGTCGGTAGTTATAAAGGGAAAAAGTCCGGCGGCAGCAGCAGTAGCAGCGGGAATGCTCGGCTGGAATCGCGCGCCTGCATATTTTGCGCGGGAAGTTTCGGTGTTGTGGTTCCCAATTGGGACGACAACAATCAGAATCCAGAAAAAACGCACGCAAAATGTCGCACTTGGCTCAATAAAAAGTGCACCCTCCCCCCTCTCGCAATTTTTCCCACCACACTTTTCCACCCGCCTTTTTTACCATGCTTCCTCCCGGTGTTATTCTTGTTTTTGTGTTAGTCTTCTTGGCCTTCTGTGCCGTGGCTGCCATCCAGATCCACAAGAGAGTCAAGGCCAAGAAGTCCAACCAAAGATACTAAGCTTTGGGCTTCGCCAGATACCTCTGCTCACGCTGGTTGGCGAGGTGGTTTCCGGCCCAAAAGGGGATTTGGGCTGGGGGTTGCCGCCGTTGGCTGGCTTTGCAATGGCACACCATTATCTAATCTTTTTTACTTAAAGACGGGAACTTTTATAATTAATAATACGGGAATCAGTTATCAGTGTAGTCCAAGTCGGGTCGAAGTCAAGTCGAAGACTAACAGTCTATCGTCTAGTCTACAGACCAACCTTTAGTCTACCATATACAGTCTAACCTTCAGTCTAGTCTATAGTCTAGTCTACGGTCTAGTCTACGGTTGACCTGAGGCTATTGACTTGACTCTTGGTTGGTACCTGACCAAGACGTTGTCCAGTCAATCCTTACCATTGGCCAAAAACCAAACAGTAGCAATATCATCAAGTTTGACATTCTATTCGGATGGACTAAGGTTTCTTTCATGATTTGTACCAACAAAAACCATTAGCTTCAAGACCAGTATAGTATTGTTTATATCAGAAAGCTATGGGGGACATCGGAGAAGCATAAAGAATGGTATTGTTTCATGAAGCGATTTCAGCCACAAATCTTAATGCGAATATTAGTTCTTTCCCCTTTCTTTAAGCTCCACACAATTTCCAGAAATCTCTCCTAAACTCTGGATTCCGTTCCTTCTTATATAATTTTGTATGTACACAAAGCGGCATGTCCACAAAAGCAAATGCTGCATTTGTGAAACACCCCAAGCCGCGCGCACCTCGCCTTCCAAAAGTATATAAGTAGCCATCCCCCCCATGATATGAGCCCCTATTATAAATAATGGGTCCCTATTTAACGGAATTGCAAGTGGAACTACCAGCACCAAAGGTCTTGCATGAACTATAAATTCATGGGACTTTAATCTACAGCCAGGAGAAAGGCCAAAGAAAGGGACAATGGGACAAATAAATAGGGACGAATGGTGAGGATGAGTGACGAAAAAGTGAATGTGATTTCTATTTCAAAACAAATGTATGCAATTTAGTTCAATGGTGAACAATATATTGTGGACACTTTCTACAATAGCTAATTAGCAGATTGTCCTGCTAATCACCGGATTAGTCCTAATCATCAGGTTATTACCTGGGACGAGTTCAGTGAGTATTTCAGTGAATCCTTCCTGGTGATGCTGATAAAACCGTCTAGACTTTAAGGAAAATACGGAGAAGAATTTGAAAACGAGTTGATATTAGGAGTCAGATTTGAAAGTTTCCAAGCGTTTTGGAATAAAGGCTTATTTATAGCAAGTTTGGGGATCTTGAAGTTGGGGATCTTGAAGTTGGGGATCTTGAAGTTTGGGATCTTGAAGTTGGGGACCTTGAAGTTTGGGATCTTGAAATATGGTGAACCTACAAAGAAGGAACATTTGGAAATTCTTATTACCAGAAGAATCATTTATTGACTATTTTTCCTTAAAGATCTAATGGATCTGAAATCCAAAGTATGATTCTAATAATAGAGCATATCTCCGCTCATGACCAATCAGGCCATTCCATATTGCCCCACCCGAAATCTTACTAATTATATCTAGGTTTTTTTCTTATGGGTGCATCTTTTCTAGCTGCATCGTATAAGTTCAAGAGACTTTTAGAATAAATCAGAAAATGAACGAACATCATTAAAGTATAATACCTTTTATTTTCATCGATGTCAAAATATCCAAAAGTTTACTTTGTTTTACCCATACATTCTTTCAATTATTTTTGATATTTTAACCATATCATCAAATATATAGTAGTGGAATTTAAAAGGTAAAGAATGGGACTAGAAGATATATATTAAGTACGGTGCTATATGCAGCACGGGAGATATAGTAAAAACTGTTGCGCGTTTATATAAACGCGGTCATAATCTGGCACGTGAGTCTCATTGGCTTCCAATAACGCTTTTAAGTAGGGAACTTCTGTAGTCATTTCTTTGCTTGTATTATTGTTTCTGGTATATCTAAACAAGGAATCCTTTATATAATCTTGGAATCTTATTCCTTCTCACAAGCTAAACTTATCTGATGATCTCTTTCAATAAGGTGGAAAACCTCCCACCTTATATATCCGAATGACTGGCTTATCTCCGACGGAGCCGTCTCCTTTCCCTTCTGACTTAAATCCCTCATGTGTGATACCATTCGGGAGCTGTCATTGGTCTCTGATAACTCCGAGGAAGGAGTTATCGCCCCTTCGTCGGGGTCATCGCCCCTTCGTGACCGACTCTGCGTGAGGGAATATTATCAGAGATCATTCATTGGTTACAGATACTCCACTGGTCGGCTTTATACCCAAGAGTGGTTAATACCTCCGTGTTTCATCTGTATCTCCGCATTCTGAACCGAGAAGTACATTCTCCTCTTTCTTGAGTTTCAGTATGCTGTACATATGAGACGTGCGAGTCTCATATGTTCAACAAAAGCGGTATACAGTACTACAATAAATGATAGTAAGCTATAAATTATTGTATTAAAGTTGGGTACGGTATGTAGTACTAGAAGATTGCGTACTGCATATAGTCGTAAAAATGGTTTAGTGGAATTTCTGCAGTTTTAAAGATTTATGAGCAATTTTATATCAATTTGTTGGTCCTAAAGCACTAATACTCAATTCTAGTGATCATAGGATTCTTACTAGTAAAGTTAAGTAAAAAACCACTATATGCAGTACGGGAACAAAAGGTAATAAAGACGGTATACACCACTAGAACCCCAGTAAATTAGTGTATACAGTAGTGTTATTTAATCTGTATACAGTATCAGGGAATAGAGACGGCCAGAAATAGAATGGAAGATGATAGTGAGTAAACAAGTTCCTGTGTAGTAGTAGAGCATGCTTGGGCTTGGATTGAGGAGGTAAGGGAAGAACCATCGATTGTTGTTCCGGCTTTTTTTTCCTGTGTATTCTTTAAATTACCAATTTGAATTTCTTCAAGTAATTAAAAAAAACAGGCTTTTCAGCCTCCTCAATCGCCAAGTCGCCTAGACCCTCCAGGGACAGATCCAGGGACAGAGCCAGGTCAATTCTCCACCTTTTCCTGGTCCATCTCCATCTCCAGATCAATTTTCCACCTTTTTCGGTCCAGATTCAAATCCAGATCAATTTTCCACCTTTTTCGGTCCATCTCCAGATCCAGATCAATTCCTGACTCCACATTTTCCTGGTCCATGGTCTGGTTCTGGCCCACTCTGGTTCTTTTTCTGGCTCTTTTTCTGGCTCTTTTTCTGGCTCTTTTTCTGGCTCTTTTTCTGGCCCTGCTGGTCTGGTGGCTCAGTTTATCGCCTCCTCATCCAGTTCGTCCTCGTCCTCGTCCAGGCCCTCGCCCTCTTCGTCTATAAACAACGAAAGTGTCAAAGAAAGCAAGGCTAGACCCGCCAAGATGTTCCATGGAGCCTGGGCCAAGGCTCGCTTATCAAAGAAAGAAGTCAAGCCGCCCCACGTCATGGGCGCAATAAACCGGGCCAACGAATTGGCACTCATGCATGTAGCATTGACAAATGCCCGGTGCCGGGGCTTGGTGGCCCGGAACACCAATACTGCAATCTGCGGGAAAGCTATGGCATTGGCAAACGTGGCCACCATGGTGTTGAAGTAGACGAAACGGCGAGAAAAACCCTCGGAAAACAGGGCATTGTATCCTGGCGTCGTGAAGATGATGTAGGGTAGAATCATATAGGCAATGGGGAAAAGACACGACGCAAGGCGGAACCCGTTGATGGTGCTCATGTGACGGTCGAGAAAGGGGAACACCACAATCACCAGGAAACACCCCACAAGACCCACTGTCAGGAGCATGGTGCCGATATCCTGGGAGTTCCACCCCATTCCTCCCTTGATGTGGCACGGGAACTGGAGCAGCTCCACCTGGTAATCTCCGGCGAGAAACACCGTCACAAACTCCGTGTGGATGAGCGCATGGAACGCTATAAGGAAGTACATCAACATGGTGCCAATGACCGTGTTGGTGAAGATCTCTCTGTTGCGGATGGCCTGGAGGAAGTTCTTGGTGTCTTCTCGTTCAGACATGATGGTGGGCTGGAGAGAAAGGGCCGAGTATCTCCGAAGGGCATTTCTCGACAGTTTCCGAGGAAGAACATGTTCAAGAAAATCGGTCTCGTCGCCGGTATATTCATCAACTGCACTTTCTTCCATATCAGTATCGTACCTCCACCTTTCACCACCATTTTGTTCTCTATGCTGGTCGGAAATGGACGTTGCGCCGTAACTGTGTCTCTGGACCCTGTCCCAAGGTCTTGGGGCGATTTTAAAGCCCAAAGCACTCCGGAACCGGTCTCCCCAGACCAAACCAATATCTCTTTTTCTCTTTGCCCGAGACTCTGTTTCGTCCAAAAAGAAAAACGCCGCCATTGCACTATTGACAAGGAAAAACGCCACCACCACATTGGATAAGGCATAAGGAAATCTATTAATGAAGCGTTCACAAAAGGAATTCTCTCCAAGAATTCGACTCATTGCAACATTCTCCATTCCAAGTTTCCTTATTCCTTTGTCCAATAAATTCGATACCCCAGGAATATCCATTTTCGGACGGGTCAAGTATGCAGAGCCCCCAATCAATGGCCCCACAACACACCCCACGTTCCAGAACAATGGGAGAGCAGCAAAAGCCAAGGATTGATGTTTCCGTTCCTGCACAATCTCGCCCACCACGGTCTGCATCACCGCCACATTTCCATTCAACGCTCCGGCCATGGTTCGGGCCGCCAACGCCATATAAAAATTCTGTGAAAAGCCAAACACCAAAAGACACACCGCAGACCCTAGAAGCCCGGTTATGAGCACGGGTTTGCGCCCCACCCGATCACTAAGTCTTCCCCAATGAATACAGCAAAAGAACTGCGACAAGGCAAACGAGGCGGCAAGAATACCGGTATATTTGGGGATTTGTGTGGGATCATCGGTCACGTGGAAGTCCCGGATCATAAAGTAAACGTAGGGGAAAAGCGACGTGAATGTGATTGGCTCGGAGAACCGGATCATACACACCACCGACATCTGCCAAACGGGGAAACCCCTCATTTGTTCCCGGATTCCCATGTTAATTAGGTCAGGTGATTTGGTTGATTCGGTCTGTTTCAGGCAATTTCAATCTGTCCAAATCTGTCAAATCTGTCAAATCTGATTGAGATGTTTCAGATGTTTCAAATCTGTTTCAAATCTGTTTCAGAGAATTCCAGCTGTTTCACTTTAAAATGGACAAACCAGTCGCCAAAGAGTCACGAATCAGGAAATGACTCGTTTCACAAGGGTTGGAGCGGACACGATGGAGAGTTTCACGTATGTTTCAAATCTGTTTCAAATCTGTTTCAAGTGTGTTTCAAGTGTGTTTCACAATTGTTTCAGATGTTTCAGATGTTTCCGAATCCACAATTGGTTCCAATTACACTGGGCCGTTCTCTATAGGAATTCTAGTATAAGCGCTTTGAGTTATTCATGTGAGAGAGAGCGCGGCCCACCCACGATACATACGGGGGCCTGCATATGAGGCCTGCATATGGCGCCCGTTTAGACTATGTGCCTGAAATGACTAACTCAAGTGTGTGAAGACGCGGGGGTTTTCAGAAATCGCGTCATTTAGGTGAGTATGATATGTACTGCAGACAAATAATAAATACTGCAGATAAATAGTGAGGTACTGCATATAGACGATCACGCGCTGCAGGTGTCAGACCTGTATATAGTTTGATCATCCTGCACAACCCCCTGCAACATACTCCCCCTCAACCTTGTCTTAATCTTCATGGTCCTGCATCGTCAACGACTGCAAGAAGCCAAACGTCGCCAAGAGCCCCATGCTCCACCACGAGATCCACGCCCGGTGGTGCTGGTCTCCCACCGTCATCAAGTACCCAAACACAATGGGCCCCACACTCCGGGAAAGTGCCAACATGCTCATGGTAAGCGAATTCACATACGCCCGATGTTTTTTTGCCGCTGCCCGGTGGTTCAATACCATGACCTGCGGCATCCCCGTGGCACTGGCTAGCGTTTTCAATGACGTCATGGTGTATAGGAGGACCGGAGTTACCCAATTGGGAAACACAGGGTTATACTTGTGGAGAGTGAAGATGGCCAAGGGCACGCCCCCGTACACCACGGGGAAAAACACCAACGAGAGGCGGAAGCCGTTCAAGGTGCCTAAATGCCGGTCCAAAACGGGGAAAATAAAGAGAATGATGAGCATTCCCATGACCCCGGTGGACGAGAAAAGCGTGCCGATATAAGACGAGTTTAAACCGAACCCGCCGGTGATTTTGAATGGAAATTGCAAGTTTTCTTTTTGGAACCGGGCCGCTAGGAAAACGGGGAGGAACTCGTTGTATGCGATACTGTGGAGGGAAATGATGCAGTTTGAGGCAATCACCGTGATGACTTGGGGGGTGAGAATCGGGGGTTCCCCTTCGGGAACTTCCAGAACCGGAACTTCAGTCTTCTTTTTCTGTCCTGTTCTCCACTCTGAATTGAGAGAAGCTGCAGAGCTTGTGACTGTCAGCGAGCCCTCGGGGGTGGCCTCGGAAGTGGCCTCTAATCTTTCCCCGGACCTCGGAGGGTTGTGGGTCTTTGATTGGACAGACTTGGCCGGAACAGATCGATCCTCGGGAGTGTTTCCGAGAAGAGGAACCGTTTCCGGGTCCAAGACCCTGTTCCAAGGCCGGACCCGTTTTTCTCCGCCAAAAATGGCCCGCACCAACGCATCGCCGAGCTCGAGCCCATAATCCCTTCTCATTCTGAAATCGTCGTTTGTCTCCTCCAAAAAAAGAAAACCAATCACCATGCTGGTCCATAGAAACATCGACACCACGATATTGGAGAGTGCATACGGATGCCGGTCCCGGAATCCGAAATAAGCGTCAGAAAAGGATTCCAGAACTTTTTGAAACAGACTCTCGGGGACATTCTGGAACAGACTTCCGTTTTCGGGAATCTGGTACATTTTCAGAACATTCTTATACGGACTCTCTTTCTTGGGATTGGTAAAAAGCCGAGAACCCCCAATCAAAGGCCCCAAAATGGACCCAAAATTAAACAACAATGGCAAAGTACTAAACCCCATGGCCTGGTGTTTTCTCTCCACGCAGATCTCGCCCACCACCGTCCGAACAACGGCAATGTTACCATTAAGGGCTCCAGCCAAGCAGCGGGACGCCAAGGCCAAGTAATAGTTGGAACTAAGGCCAAACAATATCAACGACACCGACGTGCCGAAAAGACCGAAAAGAAGAATGGGTTTGCGGCCAATCCGGTTCAGGAGCTTGCCCCAATGAAGAGCAAAGAGAAACTGGAAAAACGCAAACGACGAGGCCAAGTAGCCGGAGTACTTGGAGATTTCCTGCTCGGTGGGGGCGACCTGGAAGTCGCGGATCATGAAGTAGAGGTAGGGGAAGAGCGAGGTGAATGCAAGGGGCTCGGAGAAACGGATGAGCGAGATGATCATCATTTGCTTGGCGGGGAAATCCTGCATCTGCTCGCGAAACGATAACATCCTGGCGTTATTTCTTGATGAGAAACGTTCGTGGGCTGGCGTGGCGTAGTCTGTGAGAGTTTATCTGCAGCAGTCCATTATCTATTGGTATTGACAGGTCTTGCATATAAGAAAACAACGTCGCGTGGGGTTTATATGCACGTTTGCAAACTAAGTAAGTTATTCCTGCAGCCAGGTAGTAAACCAGTCTTTTTCATGGCAATCAGAAACCGTGGATGCATTGAAGTGCAGTCTTACAAGTGTAAGGAAAAGCGTGCAGTCCCTTTTTTTTAGTATGAAACCCGTTCAATTTAATGGTGTGCATATTTGGTGATTTGGAGATTGACAATTTATGAAAGATATAGCGGTGTATCCTGCACACAACCGCTTTAAACAGGTGGGAGTTATATTTGCAAAATGGAAAGTATTTTTTATTATGATATAATATGTATTTTCCCGACCATTTCCTAAATTTAAATCAATATTGATTTTGGGAAGATCGATTTTGGGAAGATCGATTTTGGGAATGTGATTTTGGGATCAGTAGATCGAGAAAGAGGTGGTCACGTGAGCAGCACCATAAGGCTCAAGGCTCAAGGCTCAAGGCTAAAGTTTGGGCACGTCAAAACCCGAAAAAACCCGTTTTCTAATATTATTTCTTTTCTAAAACATGGAGATAGAAATAAAGTTTCAAATAAAATATCATAGTTCTTAAAGAAAAAAAAAAAAACGGATCTAAAACCAGCAGAAACCAGCAGAAACCAGCAGAAACCAGTGATTCTCATTCTCTACAATACCAAAGCCCATTTCGAACATTTCAAAAGACAATCTTCCATTTTTGGATTTTCGTTCTCTCTAAAATTTCAGAATCTTTTCAAATATAGCTATTATTCTATTTTTTCCAAAGAAGACCCAGGATAAATTAAATATATATTATTTCAGGTATAATATAAGACATTTATTTAGTATTCAACCTTTGTATTTATTATTCTATGTTATTAGTTTTCTTCTATATCAATATTATAATAAATATACAAATATGAAATAGAATGATAAAGAAATATAAGAATAAAAGATATAAAAAATAGAAATAAAATGAGGTAGATAATAATAAGTCCCTACGAAAATTATAATTTTCGGGGGTGGATAAAGAATATAAAGAAATGGAAGTAATATGATAAACCAGAAATATTATAATATATAGGAGTAATAAGTATGTATATATAAATGTAATAGATATAAATAATAAGAGGTATAATAAGATTTAAAGATATTAAAGGAAAACAAAATAGAGATATATAGTGGGTATATGTATATATAAATAAGTCAGGGATCAAAGATAAAGATATAAAGAAGTAGATAAATGTAATAAATAAGAATAATATGTAGATAGATATATGTTATAAAGATGATATAGGTAATACAAGGGGATAAAACTGTCACTCGGCCGAGAAAAATCTTTGATTTTATAAGATTTTTCTCGGCCATTTTTATTCTATTTTTTAAATTAAGCTTATAATCCACCTTCGGTGATAATGTTATTTTAAAATTATTTTTTGCCTGCGGTGCTAGTAAGTTTTATTCCTTAGATTTGATTATTCCTTAGGTTTGATTATTCCTTATTACTACTCCTTCGGATTACTCTTTATGCCCAAAGATCAGGACCCTTGATTTGTTTGTCTTGGCACAGCTTTGAACAGATCTACGCCTGATGACAAATTCTTTAGTTGCCTTATACGAGCCTTTGGAGAACCCTTCTTTTAAGCCAAAGTTATACGGCAAAATGAAAAAGAATTTATTGAGATAAGCAATCCTTTACTTCAATACAAAGGTTTTTGTTGCGCGTTTGTATACACGCGGTCATAATCTGGCACTTGAGTCTCATTGGCTTCCAATAACGCTTTTAGGTAGGGAACTTCTGTAGTCATTTCTTTGCTTGTATTATTGTTTCTGGTATATCTAAACGAGGAATCCTTTATATAATCTTGGAATCTTATTCCTTCTCACAAGCTAAACTTATCTGATGATCTTTTCCAATAACGTGGAAAACCTCCCACCTTATATATCCAAATGACTGAGATCCGATGAAGCCATAATTCAAGGAAGAAAAAAGTATAAATACGCAGTAAAAAAACTGGGGGGGGGATCGCATATTTATATACCGCAGGAACAAGCGGTTTTGTGGCGGCAGAAATATGAAACGCGCGGGGCGTGCGAATATAAATTGCAGCCAAATCCGCTTCTCAATACTTCCACCCTCTTTTTCCAACCCGACCCGAGAGCTTAAATCCCTCATGCGTGATTCCTATCAGAGAGATTTCATTGGTCTCTGATAACTCCGAGGAAGGAGTTATCGCCCCTTCGTCGGGGTCATCGCCCCTTCGTGACCGACTATGCGTGAGGGAATATTATCAGAGATTATTCCTTGGTTCCAGATACTCCACTTGTTGGCTTTCTACCCAACAATGGCACTTACCCCGTGTTTCATCTGTATACCCCGCAAACCAAACTGTGGAGTACATTCTCCTCTTCTTAAGTTTCGGTATGCAGTACATATGAGACGTGCGAGTCTCATATGTTCAACAGTTTTCACTGCCCGATCTGGGTGTGCATATAACAAATAACAAATAACATGGGGCCACGTCGCCTCCAAGCAAAGGGAACTGGTCTTTCGGGTTGGCCAAATGTTTGGTAAGTGCTTTGTAATCGACACCATTCGCCTGGCCAATATTTTTGAGTTTATGGATTCTTTGCTTTAATGATTAATAAAACCTCCATAATCATAATTGATCTAGCCATTATAATATGAATTTATAGTTATATAATAATTAGTAATATACATATCAGTACCAATAGAATAGAGAAATTTCCATTTAGGTAAATATAAATCTACATAGCTCATTTGTAGGGATAAAATATATGACCAAAATCAATTTATAAATAAGCTTAATAGTTCATTATTTGTAAAATATATGAATTTCAATAATGATTTTATACCCCTTTCCATCTACCATATAGATTTTACCTACTCTACCAACTCTGCTTACGGTACTAATTACATACTGTAATGAATCCTGACTGTACTGAATCCTGACTGTACTGAATCCTGACTGTACTGAATCCTGACTGTACTGAATCTTGACTGTACTGAATCTTGACTGTACTGAATCCTGACTATAATACATACTGATTACTGACTGAAGTTTGCCTCAGTCGGAGTTGTTTCCAATAGATTCGGACCCTTTCTTGAAAGTGCGTCGACGGCTTCGTTGTGGCTTCCTGATACGTTTTATTATTATATTCCAATTTCTATCCCACTTTTAAATCCCCAGTCTTGGTCCTTGTTCTAATATCCCAGTATAATTACTAGCAAGTCTATTGATTGGTTTTTGTTGGTCTTTCTTTCTTGGTCTTTCTTTCTTGGTTTGGTCTTTCTTGGTCTTTCTTTCTTGGTCTTTCTTTGTTGGTTTGGTCTTTTGTTTTCATTGTTTGATTCTCTTTCCTCATTTGGTCTTTTCTTGGGGGTTCCTTGGTTCCTTGGGGTTCCTTGGTTCCTTGGTTTGGTTCTTGGTTCCTTGGTTTGGTTCTTGGGTTTGAGTGCGGGAAAGCATAATTTCGTGGTAGAGTATAATAACGACCAGTTCACTTTGTTGCAACTAGATGAGTGGAGATCAAGAGACGTTTCGAAGTTATTGAAATCCAGAGACCTCCCGAAGTGAGATCCAGAGAGAATTCATACCTTACAAAAGATGAATTGAAGCTACTTATGGACAGGAAATTCGCCAAAGGAAATGGAGTGCACTTGAAGTTCTCATGTCCAATCTGCAGTCTCCTGACTCCACTATAAGGAACCATAAAAAAAAGAAAAAATAAAACTGGGACCTAAAACTAAATTTTTAATATTAAAAATTTAGCTCTTAAAAAAAAAAACTTAAATTATATCCACCTCAAATTGCTGTAGTCAATGACACCTACGGATGGATTTGAATTATTGGAAGAGATCATCTTTCTTGAACATTTCTCTCGATGCATTATCTTCATATTTGAGTCAGAATGGGGTCTTCCAGCAGATCTTCTCAAGCTTTCTTTTGTCGCCAGCATCCACGTGGGCGTCAAGCTCTAATGTAAAAAAAATAGCACTAGCGTGAGCAGCTTATACTAAATAGTATCCCGAGTATTGTATTTGGTTAGAATTGAAAACAAAGCTTGTCACTTGATGCTTAATGCTTATCCACGGAGGCATTACCTGCAGCACATTGAGTCATTGAGTCATTGAGCCATTGAGTCATTGAGCCCTGGTGCTAGCAAGTCTAGAAAGTTTCCCAAAATCAAGAATATAATAACACTGGAAATATAGATATATATAGGTTGAGAATTATAACAAGGTTTTTGGTTGTACACTTGTACACTCTTTTTCTCCACTGTACACTCTTTTCCACCGCACTGTTCTAAGTTTAAAGCACAGAAGTTAATTTCATAAACAAAAGCTATAGCTAAAGTTAATAAGATAATCATTAAAATCACTTAAACCATAAATACCATTATTATAAGCACTAATAACATTATTCGAGAAGACAAAAGATGGGAGATTTTTCTTTTTTTTTTAACAAAAAATGTGGTGGTTTAGAAGAGTGCGAGCGAGCTCGTTTTATATTCGCAGGGTTGCAAAAAATGAAACCCCCCTTGAAGCCGCATGCATGAGCTGCGAATAGATAAAAGGGCCGCCCCCGCCCCCCATGGAACCCTCACTTTTTTTCTCCCCCATGGAACCCTCACTTTTATCCTCTCCCATGATCTGTCTGTAAACTAATACTAGGAAATGGCTATTTCCTCTCCTTAACTGAGCTGACTCATTACCCCTTAAGTAAGGCGTCGTCTAGGTAAACAGCACGAATCTGACGTTGTTTTCTGGTGGAGAATGGATCTTCTGCTTCATGAACCCAGTGACTCATCGTTTCATTTCTCGCAGGAGGTGTCTCGCCTCCCACTACCTTCACTTCGGGCAGCCTGTACACCGCACTCTATACATTATTTTACCAATGCTCCACTACCCACTTTTATATTCCATCTAATTAAATAAGAAGGTATTATAAGAGAATATTTCTATAATCTTTAAAATTAAACTTTTAAGTATTAATCTATTTATACCAGTACATCCTAAGATACTTTTAATAATCCATTATCAGATAATTCATTTAAATAACTACTCCTTCGGATTACTTTTATACATGAGCCTACACATTTCGAGTGCATTCCAATCACGACTTTCACTCGGTTCAAATCAGACTCTTTAGAATTTAAACTATTGAACTAGCTGTATTTTCAAACTAACTGTACCCACTTCTTCACATACAAAAACTCTTGATTCTTATACAAAAAACACTCTTGATTCCAACTGCTCAAGCTCATGCTCGGTGATTCTGACTTGCTCTCTTCTCCCAGAATCTATCCTCCCAGAGATCAAATGCTGCCTTCTTCAAGTACTTACTACGTACATCTCTGTTATTGGAGATCGACCATTCCAACAATTGTGCACCCGTACGCACGTAGAATAAGCGCAACGTCTCGAAAGGCTTGGGCTGTGGGAGCCATGGCCCAGGGTCTGGAATAGCTTCCTCTTCTTCCTCTTCTTCCTCTTCCTCTTCCTCTTCTTCCTCTTCCTCTTCTTCCTCTTCCTCTTCCTCTTCCTCTTCCTCTTCCTCTTCCTCTTCTTCCTCTTCCTTTTCTTCCTCCTCCTTTTCTTCCTCCTCCTTTTCTTCCTCCTCCTCGTCTTCCTCGTCATCCTCGTCTTCGTGCTGCTTAGATAAGTTTAGGTCCTTCTATTTAATTCTATCTTCTTAAATAACTACTCCTTACGGATTTCTTTTTATGTTAAATTTCTTGCTGTGAAGTAGCAAATAATTCCACCGGAACTCTATTGTTTACCATTACTAGCAATTCCTCCTTTATGGAACCGAATTTCAGATCACAATCCAGAAATGAAACCATATCTTTTTTATACATTAAATTCCTTCCTTCTCATATTATATCTAATATATAATTACGAAATAACCCAAAGAATATAGTTGGTAAAAATAACTTTCTCTAAAAGTACAATCTGTTTCCACTTGTTCGACTCAAGTACCCTGCAGCAGAATAGTGTGGAATTGTGTATTGTAGAGTGTGGTGTATGTTTATTGTGTAGAGTGTGAGTGAGAGTGTATGTTTATTGTAGAGTGAGTGTGAGAGAGTGAGTGTTTTTCTCGCACTTTCCCACGCCGCACCGCCGCCTTACACTGGAACACCCGCACTTTAAGAATGTAGATTTTTGGTTGGTTTGAGACATCAACACTTTTTTGTTTGCGTATGTCTTTATCACCCCATAATCCGCGCCACACCACTCCATTATTAATTACCATACCATCACTAACCGAGTACCATAAATTACCATCCAATCACTAAATACCATAAATTGACTAAAGAATTAACGCAAGAAATCAAGAATGACCTTAATTCCTATAAAACAATGAATCATGAAATCACTGAATTTCCCAAAGCGCGTGTCTCATTTGACTCTGTCCTAGACGATTCATCAGTAGTTGCACTGGGTGAGATCCTGTACATTGGTAAGAACCTGTATATTGACGGAAACCTGTATATTATGTCTCCGAAATCCACTTTGGCCCGGTGCAGATCATTTGAGTATCATGGGCGAGAATAGAAGACTCTGGCGTCTGAAATCCATGGAAGGGTGAACATTTTATAGCCACGCACCGGGCTCTCCAGTTCCGGGGTCTATCTGCAGTTCCGGGGCTTATATCCAGTTCCGACCTATTGACTTGGGTGGTTTTATACTCCACACAAAAGAACATTTTTTTGTGGATTAGCCCGTGATAGTCCCAAAATTCTTGAATTGTCAATATGCATTCATTGGAAGTGCTCATGAGGAATATGGGGCGAGACATGGGAATTTAAAGAATGGTCACGTGACGTGCGCATATTCCGGGGGCAACCTCTTATGAATGACACCCATACAACTATACACTATACACTATAAACTATAAACTCTTATCACTTGGTACTGGTTATATTTTACTGGTATTAGGATGTACTGGTGTTTGGTGGTGGGTGGTACGGCATATACTGCATACAAGCATGATGTGGTACTTCTCTTTTTTCTCCTCTCTCCTCTACTCTCTTCTCTTTTCTTCTCTTTTCTACTCTTTTCTCTCTTTTCTCTACTCTCTACTTCTAAAAATATGGACTTCCAATTACAGAAAAACTTCGGTTCTGACACTTCCTCCGGTCCTCAAGAATTTTCCACTTCTACGTCCACTTCCACTACTTCTACTTCTACTTCTACCTGTTTCTAGAACTAGGTTTCTTTCTTGGTCCACTGTAAAAGGATGGGTGTAGAAGAAATGGCTGCAACCCCCGGAACTGGCCGCGACACACCCGTGCACCAGACAAGGTCAGCAGAAAAAGGCCCAACGCAAACACCTTTTTTTCCCTCCGAATAATATGTAGATAGATTGGTTGGAATGTTGGAATTCCGGCCGTTTCAACTGTACATTTTTTAAGGGAAATTCACGGCGGTGAAGCCGGGAAATCGGCCACTCTAAATGTGCCCGTGCGAGTTCCGGCCTTCCGAGGGGTCCACTTACTGGTGTTTACTGGTGTTTACTGGTGTTTACTGGTGTTTACTGGTGTTTGGTGGGTGCGGCTTACAGTGCATATAAGCATAGAGCGTGGTTCAGGAACAGTGTTTCTTCTTCATACAAAAGCCCGTCACGTGTCCCCCAGAAATCTCTTCAAAAAAAAACCCCCCTATATTTCTTATTGACCAACTCATTCAAAAACACCAGAATCTTTCAAGTAAATTTTTTATGACCAAATTTTTTGTAAGCAGATTTCTGGTGTATTTCTTGGGTAAATCGAGAATGTGAGTGAGAGGTTAATGCGACAATGTGAGGGAGAGATTAATGCGACTGGGTGATGTGAAACCGACCCAGCATTCAGGCCAGAACCACACCAAAAAAAAAAAAAAAAAAAAAAAAAAAAAAAAAAAAAAAAAAAAAAAAAAAAAAAAAAAAAGAAAAAGAAAAAGAAAAAGAAAAAGAAAAAGAAAAAGAAAAAGAAAAAGAAAAAGATCCAAACTCGTTAGAAAAAATTCAAAAAACATTAAAGATTATTTAAACTGTTTAAAAGGTCAAAAGGTCAAAAGGTCAAAAGGTCAAAAGTTCAAAAGTTCAAAAGTTCAAAAGTTCAATAGTTTAAATTGTTTAAATCAGAATTTAGAGGGCAGTTGTAGAGAGACATAGAGAGAATAGAGAATATGAGGGTTTTAGTGGAGAAAGGATTAGTGGAGAAAGGGTTGGAATCGAGAGTGGAGAAGTGGAACTTGGTGGAGATTTCCTAGAGTTTATATACAGTTCAAATTGGTTCAAACTGTTGGAAATTATTAAAATGTTCAAATTCGGTTAAAATTATTCAACTGTTCAAATTCGGTTAAATTGGTTAAATTGGTTAAATCGGTCATTGTTTCATTTTTTTTTTTTTATCTACTGCACTTATCCCTAATACTGCATATAATCGCACTGTTTCATCGATCGCAAAGTTTCACGTCACTCATTCACGTCACTCATAACCCAATCATTCCCAGAATTACTAAATATTCTAAATTATCTAGAATTATTAATAAAATATCTAGAGTTATGATTAAAATTATCGTAGAATTATTACTAAGATTATCCTAGATTCAGTACTAAAATTCTCCTAATTCTCCTAAATTTCTCCCAGAATTATCACTAAAACTCTCCCAAATTTATTACGAAAATTATCGTCAATCATTCCAGAATACCAAAATTATCATAAATTTATCCTAAAATTATCTTAAATTTATCCTAAAAATATCCTAGAACTAGTACTAAAATTATCCTAAAATTATCGTAGAATCATCCTAAAACTCTCCTAAAACTCTCCTAAAACTCTCCTAAAACTCTCCTGAAACTCTCCTGAAACTCTCCTGAAACTCTCCTAGAACTAGTCCTAAAATTCTCCCAAAATCACTACTAACATTCCTCTTTTTCCTTTCTCCCCACCATTTCCCACCATTTCTTCCCCTTTTTCCCACCATCTCCTACCATTCCTTCTAACACTTTTAACGCCTTCTCTTTCCTTTTCTTTTTTTTTGACTGGTGTGTTTCACTGTCACCTGCATATACACGGGCCAGGCCTCGAAATTCATTTTTTTCGCATTGTCAGATCCAAAAGAACTTGGCTGCGCGGGCCCATCCGCGCCATATAAAACGCGCACTTCGACGCCTTGCATGCCCTACACGAAGCTCACGAGCAAAGCCTATTCGCGCCTCCAAATTCTCATACTCAGCCTCTTTACTACCATCTCCCACACTCGTTTTCACTGCTCCCCAGAAACAGAAACAGAAAAATTCAGCGAACTGTTTAATCATCAAAACCTTCAACGATTCAACGATTTAACGATTCAACACCAAAACACCAAAACACCAAAACACCAAACTTTCAATATCAAATCGTCAGATCGTCAAAAGCCTTTGAAGACCTTTGAGATCGGACTCTTTTATCCTCGCCAGACTTTAACAGCTCACTACCGTCCACTGGATCTACTCGATTGGCAAATAGACGGCTATAATATCAACTGGAGCTAATATCAACCAGAGCTAACATCAACTGGATCTATCATACACTGGAGCTCAACTGCAGTTAGACGATTCCAGATTCAGAAACATATACCTACATCTAGAGCCAGATTCTTCCAGAACTCATCACATTTATGTTTACAAGAAGACTCTTTATAGCGACGGTGTTGGCGGTTCTCACCTACTATGCCTTTACTCACCAAGACAAACGGCCCCCTCTTATCCGTCGTCAATATGAACACGTGCACTTGGTGGCCCGGGCCACCATCGTGTCTTCGGTGGTTGTGACCTCGGGAGGCACGGTGTTCAGTACCGTGACTACCATCATCGATGACTCCGATTCGGCCACCACCACCGTTACTTTGCCGGCAAGCGGCCAGGCTCTGGCTTCTTCCACCACTCAGGTCCAGGCCCAGGCCGACACAACCACCACCACCGATGCTACGGACTCTCCAACCACATCTTCCACGGAAACTCCTACTTCCGATACTCCCGTGGCCGCCACCACCCTGGACACCACCACTTCCTCCGATCCAACTCCAGAAACACTGGCCGATTCCACCACGGAAACCCAGCCCCAGTCCACTACCGATACCCTGACGTCTGCCCAAACCTCGGCTCCGGCCACCACGGCATCACCACTGACTTCCGGCGATACCACCTCTAACACTCCCTCCGGTACTACCTCCGGAAGCCAGACCACGCGAGTGTTTACCTCGCAGGAAAACGGACGGACAATAGTGGTGACGCAAACCTCTATGGTCGCCCAGCCCAGCTCTACGCCCTCGTCTTCCTCTTCCAGAAACACCCAGGCTTCATCCAGCGGATTGAGCAATACCAATAAAGTGGTGGTGGGTGTAGTTGTGGGAGTGGGAGGTGCTGTTCTCGTTGGTCTTACTGCTCTTGTATTCATTCTCAGGCGCAGAGGGTCCAAGGGTCATGAGAGTGGCTGGACGTTCTGGAGAAAGAACGAGAAGGGTGGTGAGGATAACTTCTTTAGTGGTGAGTTGGGTGTGAGAGACCGGAACATTAATCAAGGGTCCAACTTCTAAGCTAACGAAACAACCACTCCAAAAGTGTCTATCCAAAAGTGTCTATCCAAAAGTTTCTATCCAAAAGTTTCTATCCAAAAGTTTCTATCCAAAAGTTTCTATCCAAAAGTCTCTATTTCCAAAAGTGTCTATTCCAAAAGTCTCTATTTGAACTTTGCAACTCCAACCTCGAGTTTTTCTGACTTCTTCAATTTATCAAATGGGGAAGATTGGATGGTCTGGATGATAATAGAGCAGATCCGACAACAGAGCAACACAAGAAGTGACTCAATTAATGTGGCTGATGAGAAAATCTCATGACAAGAGTATAACGAGACCAGCAAAGTTTGTGTGGACTCAGTTCTATGTTGGGTTAAGGTCTCAGACAAGGCCTGGAAGTTGAGTCCAGATTATGAACCAGACTTGAGCCAGAACATGGAAAGTCCTATGACTCAGTTTAAAGCGACTTGATTCAAGTACATGAAATCGTGGTGAAGAATAGGTTTAAAGGTTAACATCATGTCATAATGCTGGAGAATATCCTAGTGTTCCATCGTGAAAATTCCTAGAGTCCCTTGTGGAGAGTCCTAGAGTTCCTCGTGGAGATTCCTAGAGTCCCTCGTGGAAATTCCTAGATTTTCTTCATGGAGTGCTAATCCAGCCTATATACTTGGTTTAATTTTTCTTGTGGAATTGTGAGAATCAAGAGTGAAGCTTTGATGAGTCCAGATCTGCGTCCAGACCAGCCCAACCACTTTGGCTATGGGCATTCGAGCATTTTTGGCTATGTATAGTGAATTAGATATGAATCATTGAGAAATGTAGGAGGTGGATTGGTGATGGATCCATCCCGGGATTGGTGATTATGACAGGCACATACCTCATCCATTTGTATCATGCATGGTGAAATTATTCACATAATCGTTCCCAAATAAATCTTTCGTAACTCACTCTTATAGATATACATTAGTTAGTATTAGATCAGGAACTGGGTATTTTAAGAATTGGGGCTTTAAAGCAATGTAATATATTGAGTTGGTTATGGTTATGAGCCCTGCGCACCGCTGTTCCAGGTCGCACTTTTTTCCACTCCACTCTCCACTCTCCACTCTCCACTCTCCACTCTCCACCAAACTTCTCTTATACTCATTCTATTTTTTCCCCTTTTTTACCTGTCCCTTTTTTTTCCCTTTTCTTTTCCCTTTTCGTTTTACCCTCTTCCTATAAAAACTAACCTCTCCCTGTGTATAAACTGTCTCCCTGTGTATAAACTGTCTCCCTGTGTATAAACTGTCTCCCTTAGTATAAACTGTATACACCACTATTCTTAAACCAACGTCTGGTCCACTTTTAATCACCATGTCAATTTAACACCGTCTTAAATTCAACTACCCCAAGAATCTGTCGTGGTTATGAGCGCATGCACTGTATGTACACATGAAGCCGTAAAGTAAGCTAAAGTTCCCGGGATCAGACTACTGATTCATGCTCTCGTGTAAGTTGTAGGTGGCCTAATAGTACAATCAAAAACCAGTGGTCGTAGATCTGTACTGCATGTAGACCCTCAAGTTGAACTAGATGCAGTCCATCCCATAAAACCGTACTAGATGCAGTACAAACAGAAAACTAGTCTAATTGTTTTTCCATGGTAAATATTTATACTGGTGTGTGTATAAAGCTACGGTCTAAGGCTTTCGATAGGTTTCAACGACAACAGCCGCAGATAGAGGATTTCGGAGATAATGGGAAGGGTGGTTATATGCTGGACGGAGCTATCAATAATGTATTTTCCATATACAGGACCGGCACCCACCCAATAAAAAAAAATTGTCAAAAATTTGGAATCATTAACAATGGTTTTTTTTATTTTTCAGGGTGTTTTCAGGTTGTTTTCAGGTTATTTGTCTTTTTTATAGGTGAGGGAGCGAACAGGAAAAAGTGAGAATCAAGGAAAAAAATGAGCGTAAAATCAGAAACAAAAAACGAAAGGACCAATGGAAAATAAAGTCAGATGAAAAAATCAAAAACAGATAAAAAATTTAAAACAGTTTAAAAAATTAAAAAAAAGATGGAAAAATTTAAAATGGGTTCTTCCTTTAATTAATTTTTAAATCAAAAGTCCCTTCAAAAAGTCCTTTTCAGCGAAAAAATAGTGGTTTTTTTTTTAAAGGTGAAGGTCTCGTTTTTCATTGCAATTCAGCAGACACCTCCACCACCCACAATTTTTTTTGTAAAAAAAAAACAAAACAATAAGATAGAAAACAAACAAAAAGACTGAAAAATTAGAAAAACTCTTAATCTGTAAATTCTTACTTTTTTTTTCTGGATCTGGTGGGGTTTCCCGTGTTTTCCACCCTTGAAATTGGCGGAAAAAGGCGACCTGCATACAAAGTCCAAACCTTGGGCCTAAGAATCTCAGCCAAAAAATCTCCTCTACAAAAATGACCTTACGAATCCTGGCGAATCCTGGCGAATCCTGGCTAATCTTGTGTAGAGATTGTCGGAAAGAAAAAGAAAGAAAAAAGAAAGAAAAAAAGAAAAAAGAAAAAAGAAAAAAGAAAAAATAAAAGAAAAAGAAAAAAATAGTATACAATGAACAGAACCTTTGAAGCCATGATAAACCACGTGATCCACTGGGTGGACCTGAATTGGGCTCATGGTTTATTCTGGTACTTCGTTTCCAGCGGAATAAACACTTTTTGTAGTTTTCCGAAAAACCATATTGTATATAAACTGTACGATCAGATTATTATTATAGAAGGAATGATGGATGAGTGGAGGTGAAATGCCTATTTAATTAACCCACCGCTACACTCGGGCGCTTACATGCAGGAGCATTATAGTGCTTAAGAGGCCAATAGAGAAATGGCCAAAGTGGAAATGGAAAAATGGAGAAATGGAAAAATAAAGATATAGCAGTCAAGAACCTTGTCTCAGATCTTTTCTTGATCAATTAGTAATCATCTTTCTTGCACATAGTGGACAGTCCCCCGTCTTGCTGGTAGTGACCGTGACGATTATTCGACCATCATCACTAATAAATTCAGTATCTTCCGCTAAACTTCGGTATCTTTAGCTAAACTTCAAGCTTAATAAAGTAGATTCGTAGGAAGATCTTGTTCAAGTGAAAAAAAATATGGCATGAAGAGATTCTTCTTTTGGATAGAAGTATGCCTTTTCAATAACCCTCTTCTTCTCTTGAATTCCCTGTGCATGTCCAGACATTCCATTGGTGTGTTGTTAGCAGCCATGAATGAACGCTTTTCTTGGTAGATACAGTTCATTCTGTTAATTCAGTACATCTTCAGCTTTTGATTTCCTTGGCACTCGGCACTATCTGAATGTATGACCAGTTTTCTGACCCTTGCGGCATTTGGCCGTTGTTATATCAAATAATAATTTTTGGTGACTTTATTATTGGTCTGGACAGACATATTGCTCGTCGTGTTTCTGTGAGCTCCAAGAAGTTCTCTTATTTCAGAAAGATAAATTCACATTGTCCATGTGAGGTTCATTCACAGCTTTCTTTGGTAAGCTCAAGTGAATAAAGGTATATTCTCTTTATACCATCTTTCATAGTTCCCACATTTTGTATATAATACAAGATTGATATTATATTTCCACTATCTTGTATATACATTCATTTTTTTTCCACCGAGAATACTATGAAAGTATACCTCTACCATGCCAGAAACACCAGTTTTGATCATGTCACACAGCCCGTAGTAATCTTGCTTGGCTGTCCAACTTCCAGCCCATCAAACTTTATCTGTTCATCTTTTTCAGATCAGTGGTTGCCTCGATTCTCTTGGCTCAGTCATGACAAAGTTCCCTGTTTGTCCTGTTTGTCCGATCATCCAATTCTTAGCCTCTTTTCACTGCTCAATGTAACTTAGTCCGAAAACTTGACTACCGTAGAAAAAAAGCCACTGAATGTTAAAGTTTATCCCGGTTTGATGGTTCTTATAAAAGCGTAGCTGTTTGATATTCTTATAAAAGCATGGCTGTATGATTCGGCAAATCCATGGGACGGACCCAAACGTTCCGCACGACAATATACACATCTATTATTGAAATTTGGCACATCAATGATTTCGATTGCTCTTTGTAGTAGAATAAAAAATCAATCGTTTTTTTTGGGGAAGTGCGGGTGTGTCTCTTATATATTCGCATGGTTGCAAAAGATGAAACCCCCCTTTCTACTCACATGCACACTTGCATCAGCTGCGAATATATAACAAGGCAGCCCCCCTCTTAAAGTCCCCCCTTTTTTTCCCCCGTTTCTTCTCCCCCATTTTCACTCGATAATTGGCACGTTACACTTTTTAACAGTCGGTCAATTTTGTCAGTTGTCAATTTTCACACTCCGTCAATATTAGTCAGTTGTCAATTTGTCAGTTGCCAAGATTGTCACTGTGTGACCCACCCATGATGAAGATTGAAGCCACGCTCACATGGGTTCAGCATACCTTGACCACGCCCTGTGAAGCCGGCTTCACATGGCTTCTCCGCCACGCAAGCTGCCAATAATTTCTTGATGCTTTTGTTTGAAAGTCTTTCATCAGCTGGTTATTCAAAAATCACATGATCACGATCCACTTCCACCTCCATTTCATTACTTCCATCTTGTCTTGTCTTGTCTTGTCTTTTACTTTTCATCTTGTCTTGTCTTGTGAAGGGGGACTGGTCCTTGCATGGACGGTGCAAACGTCATCACCGTCAAAAGGAGAGAAAAGGGGGTAAACATTCGGTCATAAATCGAGCTGGTCCCGGCTCCCTTTTTGAACTTTCCTTTCTAAAGGTGGCTACAGAACTGCCACCAAAAATTGTTGTATCAAAGAAATGGAGATAAATGGTCAAGTGGAGTGCGAAAAGAGCTAAACCTTTCTGATCCACACGAATACAGAAGCATGTGTTTGAGTAAAACGTTCGCAAATAAATAGGTAAATGATAAATAATAAATAATAAATGATAAATGATACATGATAAATGATAAATGATAAATGATAAATGATAAATGATAAATGATAAATGATAAATATAAATATAAATAGATTAATAGATAGATATGATTGATATGATAGATATAGAAGTCATTAGAGATCTAAATATGGGTGTTTTTTTGCAGGTAGTGCGCCGCCCATAACGCGACTAAGCTACTAATTTACCAGATTGTCTAGGTAAGTTAAGAGGCCTCAGTTCCTGGGGTCCTCCATACTTATAGCTCTCTCCGGCACATAATCCCTGAAGTGTCTACATTTGTCTGGTATATAGTATTCTAGTATTCCCTAATTTGTCTATTGTCTAATTTGTCTACTCCAATTTGTCTACTCCAATTTGTCTTCTCATTTGTCTACTCTGATTTGTCTATTTCGCGACGGTCGTTATGAGTAGTACACACCCACGCAAACAGTACCATCAGTACTAGTATGCAGAAAATAGCGCAATGGAACTCCGAATTCGTACGGTTACTTGGTTTTGGTGTTGGTCAATATTCAAGTTTAGTGTCGTGGTGTACGGGTTTAGTCATATACAGTTTAGATGTGTAGTTGGGTGGTGTAGTGGTGTGGCGTGATTTGGTGGTGTTTGGATGTTGCGGTCGGCAATAGGCGTCGCAGTCGCAGCCGAGAGCAGCATCTCAGTAGCGAACCACACACGGCAAAAACGGCGGAAAAATGGGGCCGGCTCCGGAGTCAAAAGGGCACATTCCTTGAAATTATGCAACAATTAGTAAAATCGGTTTCTGAGAATAATTGGGGAAATCAGGGTGGATATGTGCGTGGCCGGGGCCGCATGTGTATGCAGTCTAAGAGTCTGAGAGTCAGGCGGCAAACGACAGCGGGGTGTACGGATGTGTGGAGTCCCACCCTCCATTGCGAGTAGTGGGCGACGGAAAAAAAAAATATGAGACAATTTTCCTGAAGGGGTGCATACAAGCGCTGCACCGCGGGTCGTACATGAGACGAATCGTCTGCAAAAACGGTCCAAAAGAGGTCGAAACCGGCGTGGAAAAACCGAAAAAAAGCGAAAAAATACCTTAGTAGGGTTTCCCACACGGCAAAGCCATAAACGCCGTTCAGATTTTGGAAGCGAAAATCCCTGGTTTCAGAAATCCCCTGGACCCCATATTGTGAGGACATACAAGGCTGCTTCTCTCGCGCGAAAGCAGCAGCAGCACTGCACACAGGGCGGCGACCCAGCAGCCCTCGCGCCTATCCTCATCATTAATCATGCATGAGCTTTTGCTTAGGTATGGCTATCAGCTCCACCGGTGCGTATTTTTTAAAGCAACTGCCAGGATGCGTTTTTTATAGCCTCTTCTATTCCTGATCCCTTTTGGCCCTTCCACTGTTTCATTCTCAACTGGTGATAATTCGTTTCCAACAACTTCTTCTAGTTCCACTCAATCAACCTCAATCCAAAGGCCTGGTGGTTCGTTGCATGCCGATCCCCGCCCATTCCCTTCCCCATACCCATACCTTCTGAACATTCCCCCTGATTGTTTCATTGCTATTGAGTCTTTGATTGAGTCTAGTCTTCAAAAGCTTGTCATCCCAGACGAATCTATCCCTTACGACACTTGAGACTTGCTGAACCAGTGATTTCCAAAGTGTGGTGATAGTGTGAGTCCTAGCGTTCTTCCCCTTACCTTTAGGCAGCGCCTAAGATGCTTGGAATCCGGGACCTCTTGAACCGGACGTGTTCGGCCGACCGGTTGGCTGTAAATATGCCGATTGAGATGAGTTCGGCCGAAGCTCTGAACGAGTCGCTGAATGACGGAACCCTGACTCCAGAACCGTCTCTGATGTCCGATTCCAATACGGAAACGGACCGGATGGAGAATATGGAGAAATGTGAGAAAATCAGCAATTTGCAAAAAAATGATCAAAGGAGAAATTTCCCAAAAAATAATATGGGGTTACAAAAAGTGGGTCACCAAGAAAATGATCTTATAGATCCCCAGAATGTGACTCTAGGTCATCAAAATGAAAATAGCGGTCTCCGAAAAAATGGTTCTCAAAATGATTTGTCTCAAAAAGATTCGTCTCAAAATAATCTGCCTCAAAATAATCTGCCTCAAAAAGATTCCCCTCAAAAAGATTCCCCTCAAAATATCCACCGTCGCACTTTGTCGCCAGAAACATCCAAATTCGTGTCCAAGGTGGAAAGCGAGCCGAGCCTCACCATCAACACGTCGGGCCGCCGCGTGTCCAAACTCCACCGGTCGCGGATCCACCCACATGTGCTCCGCAACGTGCGACTCATTGACATTGCGTTGCGGCGCAAAAGCTCGGCCAAGCGCAGCTCAAACCCGGACACCTTTGGGCTGAAGGTCCACCGCAAGTTCTTGGAGGCCGGGCTTCGGGTTCGGCTTGTGCTGTGTCCGTCCATCTACGAGATTTTTCGACAACTCACGCCGGCCACGTCACGAGGCCAGACGCTTTTCTGCATGAACTTTGATGATTCCACGGCTCTGTTGAAGGCTCATAATCTTAGTAATGAGCTTCAACGGGCTCGTCTACTGCATCCTTCAGGCTGCTCAGGAAAGCAAAATGGTGAAGGAGGCAGAAGGAGTGATAGAAATGATGGGGCTGGATTGTGGGAACATGAACCGTCTGAAAAGAGACAGAAGATCAAGACTGAGTCTGGATCTTTTGAAAATGTTTCAAAAAGTTACCAGTCTGGACCAGCCAGTTCTTTAAAGCTGGAACCTTCAAATATGGAGTGTGATGGGCTTCCGGGTTCCAACTTGTCATCCTCCAGAAATCTGTCAGCCTCTGAGTCTCTTTCAGCCTCCAGGAACCTGTCAGCCTCTAGGTGTCTGGGAGAACTCAACCCCCAATTGGCCAAGTTACCGGCCGTAGTCCAGAGTGGAAAAGTGGACACGCGGGTGATTCGGCTCATTGACAATAATCTCGTGGACTTGGCCGGCGTGCCGCCCAAAGTGCTCAAGTCGCTCCGCTACGACCTGGACGCCCATGGTATCCAGCCGCACTACCTCGTGGGCACCTTCAATTGCTTGGACACCGCCGTTGCTTCGGTGTTCAACGTCCACCAGTACTCGTTGGTGCGGGTAACCAAGTCGGCATCCACCAACCTGGAGCCGTCGGTGTTGGTGAAGTTGGAAACCGCCCACCCGGGCGACCCCAGCCTTATTGACGATGGAGAGTACATTGAGGATATGGTCACGTCGTTGGGCCGGGCCAATTCGCTGCCCAGCAACTTGTTCCTTAAGAAGGTGGTGGCTCGTCCTCGCTACAAGGTGGACATGAAGTTTTATTTCATTCCTTCGGCCGAGGCCATGTCGTTATACGTGGATCTGAGGATCTTGGAACGGGACTTGATCAATGGCGTGGTGGACGTTAACTCCGAGCCCGACCGCATGCTCTACACCACGTTCGACCCGGGGCCGGTGTTGCAACACGTGCTGCACCTTATTCTGGAGAGTGACCGCCATGTCATGCTGAACCCGGAGAATCACCTGCTGCTTCCGGTGGAGGTGCCCAATCATATCACCGATAACCTCCAGCTGTACATGTGCAGGACGCCGCTGTACGGTGACCTGGAAGGCTATAGCAGTGGGTCTTGTCTGAACTCCCGGTCTTCGGTGTTTTCCAGGGCAAGTTCTCTGGGGTCCACCAGTAGTCTGTCGGTTAGCCTGGGTATTGAAAAGCCCTAGCTATATGCAGGAAAACCACCAATTTAATTCAGGCACACACACATTTACTCATACAATCTTAGGGTGTACTGGTGGTTTCCTTTTCGTTTGATGTTTGATTTTGGGAAGGATCGTTTGTATTTATAAAGCTAACCCCTCGGTTGCTTAGAGTGTATTATAGAATCTATTTACAGTCAGGTGAACAACTGTAGTCCATAGTCTAGCTGACTGCATCTAGGCGTGGTTAAATCAACAAATCAAGACATTTTTATGTTAAACGTTCAAAGAGACGTTTTTTTCTTTGAAATTCAAAGAGATTTAAACGTTCAAAGAGACGGTTTCGGTGGTCACCAAGTGCTGGAAAGGCTCCAAGGCCTTCTTAACGTCGTTCTGGACAAACTTCTCCGTTTGCTGAGGAGCTCTGCCCACAAAAGTCGATGGGTCCAACAACGAGTCCAATTGACCCCAGATCGGCTTGAAGTAGTCGGTGTTTCTGACTCTCTCGATCAAGTCATTGTCACCACCCTCTTGCTTGACCACAGCAGAGGCCTGGTGCGAGAGAACACGAATCTCCTCGTGGCACTCTTGTCTGGAAGCACCCTTCTCCACCATAGCCATGATGATGTTCTCGGTGGCCATAAAGGGCAACTCGGCCATGATCCGTCTCTCAATCACCTTGGGGTACACCACCAAGCCCGAGGTGATGTTGATCAAGGTAGACAACAAGATATCGGCGGTCAAGAACGCGGAGGGAAGAGAGATTCTGCGGATGGCCGAGTCGTCCAAGGTTCTTTCAAACCACTGCACGGAGGCCGTCTGGATGGCATCGTTCAAAAGCCCTCCCAAGTGTCTGGAGAGCGAACACACTCTCTCACATCTCATGGGGTTTCTCTTGTAGGCCATGGCCGAGGAGCCAATCTGCGACTTCTCAAAAGGCTCCTCCACCTCCTTCAAGTTGGCCAACAACCGGATATCCGTGGCAAACTTATGGGTGGTGGCACCCAACGAAGCCAAGGGACTCAACACATCAATATCGATTTTCCGGGAGTAGGTCTGGCCAGTCACTGGGTACACGTGGTCGAAACCAAGCAAGTTGACCACGGTCTGGTCCAACTCTTCGACCTTATCGTGGTCACCATGGAAAAGCGAGAGGAACGAACCCTGGGTACCGGTGGTACCTTTGACACCTCTCAAGCCCAAGTCGTTTCTGGCACGCACCATGTTCCGCAAGTCCCAGAGCAACTCCTGGATCCACAAGGTGGCTCTCTTGCCCACGGTGGTCAACTGGGCCGGCTGGAAGTGGGTCCAGCCCAAAACTGGCAAGTCCTTGTACTGCAAGGCAAACTGCAGCAATCTGTCAATGACATTGACCAATTTGGGGATCAACACATCGTAAGCATCCCTTAAGAAAATCAAGTCGGCGTTATCGGTGACGTAACACGACGTGGCGCCCAAATGGATGATTCCGGCGGCGGCGGGACACGTTTGCCCAAACACGTGCACGTGGGCCATGACATCGTGTCTAACCTTTGCCTCCTCCACGGCAGCAGCGGCGATTTCTTCATCAGTAATGTCCAAGTGTTTTTCCATTTGCTGGATGGCCTCGTCGGTGATCACAGAAAGCCCCACCTTCTGCTCGGCCACGGCCAACTTCAACCATAACTTTCTCCATGTGGAGAACCGGTTTCTTAGCGAGAAGATGTGGGACATTTCCTCGGAGGCGTAACGCGACGAGAGCGGCGTGGAGTATTTATCGTTGGACATTGTGAAGGCGACAAAGTGGATAAGAAAAGGGGACAAGAAAAGTGGACCGGAAAAGAAGTGGTTGGGAAGGTGAGATTGAGGTTGAGGGATTATTAGTGATGATTATTAGTGACTCCGCGGTGACTTCATGCGGTATATGCAGAAATGAGCATTAAGGCACCAAAGAGACACCAAAGGGACAGGAAAAGGACAGGAACAGGGACAGGAAAAGGAAGGTTTCTGGAAAAGACAATCTAAAGTGAATAGTAAATTCCTTATCTAGAGATCAAAATTATAAATGAATTTTCAAATACAAAATTATATATGAATATTCAAATATAAAATTTTGATCTCTAGAACAGTTCATAGGATAATCATCGTTTTCCAAGACCATTTACATCTATAGTAGGTTCAAGTGGAGGATTGAGAAAGGCAGTTGCTTCTTTTGATTGATAATAGACCTGATTATATTTTTCACAATCCCATCCCGCTCGCCAAGGTTCATTACACAACTTCCACTCTACACTACTCTACTCTAACTCCATTACCCTACTGTACTCTTCTGCTCTACTCTAATATACTACTCTATTACACTACTCTATCACTGTATTTTCTACTCTACTACTCTATTCCTCTATTTTCTACCATACTTCAAACTCTATTCTCTATTCTCTATTCTCTATTTCTCTATTTCCACCATACTTGACAATTCCTGTGTACTTTGCTTGCGATGTCGCGACGGCTGCGACTCCCGCGACCCTCTGACCCTCGGACCCTCTGACCCTCTGACCCTCGGACCCTCGGACCCCTAACCTCTGACCGTGACCCGGTGCGACGTGCGACCATGTGTTGTTAGGACTGAAACAGTGAGGACTGAAACAGTGAGGACTGAAACAGTGAGGACTGAAACAGTGAGGACTGAATCGGTGAGGACTGAAACAGTGAGGACTGAACCGGTGAGGACTGAACCGCGTTTTCTCTGCACATCCATGAAAAGGTAACTCCAGCGTCGATTGTTCCCGAGTGATATTCATTACCTTTCTATGCTATTTTAAGATCTATCCTGATAAATTAGGTGGAGTTATAATGTACCAAATACTCCTACACTACTTCTTGGTAATGTTAATATTCAACCATAATTATCATCTGTTATAGTTATCAGCACAAGTCCGTCTTTTTCGTCCCCCACGACCTTGACCCCGTTCTTGGAGGACTGGCAATCTTATTCGATTTCCATGAGATTGGCCCACAGGACTTATTCATTTGATAATTCTTTCTCTAATAGTCAACTTTGACTCAACGTTTGCTTTCTGATGATTACTGCTCTGGATGTCTAATTGATGGATTGGGAACCTATTAAAACGACTTTCAGTGCAAACTCACCTGCTTTATAGTTAATCTGAAATTAATATCCACTTGTAGTATAGAGATGATCTCATTCTCTTTACCACGCACGTATTTGCCGGAACCAATCCAGAGTATTAGTCTTTAGATTCAGACACATTCAAAAGCACCATTTGGGTAAAATGGAATAAGTGATCAACATTCAACATATCTAGAAAGATTCATATTACCAGCAAATAAAATCCATAATAAAACAATAGGAGTTCAAACGAATTCATAACTTATTACTTGAGCTATTGCTATATTGTTTTTATTGAAAATTGATTATATACCTCAAGGTAATGTATCACCATTAATAATAACTTTATTATGTGTTAGTTTTATTCCATTAGATTTAACACATCTCATCCATTCGTTCCTTCACTTGATCAGTCCTTCCCCTTGACCATCCCATCATTTTGATCGTCCCTCTCCATTTCTCCAATTCCTCTGCACATTGGCTGCCCTGGACCAAAAAAAAAAAATACCATTTCTAATTTTCGTAGCCTTCCTGTTGATTTATGTTTTCTTTTTTGAATTCAGGGGAAAAGCAATTGAAGCTTCAAGTCCGGCGTTTTTCAGTCACCATGAAAAGTTTTCAATCTGTTGAACAGTACGATTTGGACTTGCTAGTTCCGTCCCAAAGTTTCGGTCTGTCTCTCTCTCCCTCTCTTTCATCCTTCTCTGCCTTTCTCTCTCTTTTTTTCTTTCTTCATTTTTCTTTATCTTTCTCTAATTTCTCTGTCTCTCATTTCTCTAATTTCTCTTTCCCTTTCTTTCTTTCTTTCTTTCTTTCTTTCTTTCTTTCTTTCTTTCTTTCTTTCTTTCTTTCTTTCTTTCTTTCTTTCTTTCTTTCTTTCTTTCTTTCTTTCTTTCTTTCTTTCTTTCTTTCTTTCTTTCTTTCTTTCTTTCTTTCTTTCTTTCTTTCTTTCTTTCTTTCTTTCTTTCTTTCTTTCTTTCTTTCTTTCTTTCTTTCTTTCTTTCTTTCTTTCTTTCTTTCTTTCTTTCTTTCTTTCTTTCTTTCTTTCTTTCTTTCTTTCTTTCTTTCTTTCTTTCTTTCTTTCTTTCTTTCTTTCTTTCTTTCTTTCTTTCTTTCTTTCTTTCTTTCTTTCTTTCTTTCTTTCTTTCTTTCTTTCTTTCTTTCTTTCTTTCTTTCTTTCTTTCTTTCTTTCTTTCTTTCTTTCTTTCTTTCTTTCTTTCTTTCTTTCTTTCTTTCTTTCTTTCTTTCTTTCTTTCTTTCTTTCTTTCTTTCTTTCTTTCTTTCTTTCTTTCTTTCTTTCTTTCTTTCTTTCTTTCTTTCTTTCTTTCTTTCTTTCTTTCTTTCTTTCTTTCTTTCTTTCTTTCTTTCTTTCTTTCTTTCTTTCTTTCTTTCTTTCTTTCTTTCTTTCTTTCTTTCTTTCTTTCTTTCTTTCTTTCTTTCTTTCTTTCTTTCTTTCTTTCTTTCTTTCTTTCTTTCTTTCTTTCTTTCTTTCTTTCTTTCTTTCTTTCTTTCTTTCTTTCTTTCTTTCTTTCTTTCTTTCTTTCTTTCTTTCTTTCTTTCTTTCTTTCTGTATCTTTCTGTATCTTTTCTTATCTTTTCTTATCTTTCCTTATCATTCTCTTTCTGTATCTTTTCTTATCTTTTCTTATCTTTTCTTATCTTTTCTTATCTTTTCTTATCATTCTCTTTCTGTATCTTTCTCTCTTCTCTCTATTTTTGGGTCTCTGTTTATTGGAAAGAAGAAGACTAAAAATGGACTGAAAAAAGGACTGAAAAAAGGACTAAAAAAGGACTAAAAAAGGGGGGGATGTGAGGTTTATATAGTGCGCTTTTAGATTGGCTGCGAAACTGGTTTGCCCCTTTTTGTCGCACATACGTTTACGGTCGCACTCATAGTTTTCCGTAGGATATACTAAAGATTTTGAGGTATAAAACTGGTTTTTTTTTTGGGCTGTAAATTTATTTAATATCGCGGTTCTAAGATTTACACAGTTCTACGATTTACCCAGCAAGAATATATTATAATTATATTGGACTAAATATTGAATATCCAGTTTATATTAAGGTTCATGAAAATATAAGGACACACAGTTTTCTATAAAAACATTATGGTTTAAATAGACAAACATCGTAGAGTGAATCAGGATTACAATATTTCAGCACATAATAAGATTAACCTTTTTCACCCTCGGATATCGGCCCCAGTTCCAATTCCGAGGGGGTCCTTGCACCCGTACACCACGCTACCTCAGCAGAAAAAGGCCCAACGCAAACACCAGAAATTTCTTTAAATTTGCAGTAAAAAAGTGTGGTTAAAGATGCTGGAATTCCGGACATTACAATGGAGGTTTTTTGAGTCCAAAATAATGACCGAGTGTCGTTTTGAAGGAGTGTAGATGGTGAGTTCCGGCCGCACACTGACCAGGGTTCGTAACCAGACCCCGGATTTCAATTAAACAAATAATCCCCCCAGACATAAGGATTTCGGTATCGTTTTACTAGGTATGTAAAGCTACACCAGATTTAGTGTAGAGTGTAGAGTGTAGGCACGTGAAAATAAAACATTTGTGTTATATGCAGTACAAACCCCTAGCCCTGACTACTTCTGCAGATTTAACCTTAACGGGCTGAAAAGATTTTATGATTTTAGACGTAATGATCCAGTAATAAATGAATCCCGAAAATCAATAAAATGCTTAGATTGTACTTTAAAATTAGCTAAAAGGGGAAATGTGTTCCAAAGAAGAGTCATCAAATCATGGGCTATAATTTCCCCATATCTCCATAGTATTGTATATGGTATTGTATATGGTATTGTATATAGTATAGAGAGTATTCTTTGGTCGATATAGACGACAAAGTGACTCGAGCAGAAGCACCACCTTTTGAACCGTTTAGACAGAAATAGACAGAAATAGACAGAAATAGACAGAATTAGACAGAAATTAGACAGAAAATAGACAGAAATAGACAGGAATTAGACAGAAATTAGACAGAATTAGACAGAAATTAGACATTAGGGTCTATCAGTCATAGTCAGCATTCGTAGCCATCTTCAATCGGTAACAAGACCATAAATTGGACTAGACTAGTTTCAGACTAGACTTGGACTAGACTTTGGACCATTAGAGACGATTTCATTGGTCAATTCCGGAACTGATCAGAAACCCGTTGATGAATCTGAACCGGTTTTTTTCGCTATTGATGGAATAATTATCCACTGATTAAAACGGGGGTTTTTTCGCTTAGTGGAGAATGTAAGTTCTGATTTCCATTTTGGGCCAATTTTCAACCAGTCTTTAAACCAGTCTTTAAACCAGTCTTTAAACCAGTCTTTAATATGGAGATCACAGAATAATTGCCATTCCAAAAATGCACCAATTGCTGGATTTGATTTCAGTCAAGAAATCAGGTTCATTCTGAAATCAGGTTCAGTCTCTGTATGATATTAAACCAATCAGATTTACTGATTTTCCCGTCACTTTTTATTTGCTGGGGATGAGAAATAACATTGGCCATTCTTTAGACCCTGGCCACCCTGGACATTCTCTAGATCCCGCAATTCTCTAGATCCCAAAGCCCCAATTTCTCCAAATCATCTGATTTTTTTTTTTTTTTAAGGTATAATAAAACAGGAGATCCGTTCACCTGCATATACCCATCTGAAAAACACCTCTAATCAGCCTTTTCTAATTCACCAGGCACATCTTCCTTAGACTCTTCGTTCTGGAGCAAAAGAGAGTAAACGGCCGTGCGGAAAAGCGTATGGACCAATCCCACCTTACGCTCCAAACCACGCATATTCTGAAGAAGCTCGGTGGCTTGTCCCGATTGGAAATCCGCCGAAGGTGTTGATTTATGGAGATTCTGGATTTCCTCCGCGAGCCGGTGCAACTTTAGGGCTAGACTCTGGTACTGCATGAGCACCTGCCGTTCAAGCACACTGAGTTCCGGCTGCAAGGCGAAATCCGTGCTGAGTACCTTGGACATGGTTGTAGGAGTAACCATTGATTGTTGATGTTATAGACGCGCGCGTGGTGTATGCAGGTGCTCTCGGTATCACACCCTTACACCAGCACCATCCCATCCCATCACCAGAACCATAGCCATTGTCTTCCATTTCCCGACCATCACCATTATCTTCCATTTCTCAAACATGTAAACATTCCTGCAAATTGATCAAATTTGGTCTGCCTTTTTTGAGATGGTGAGTGGGTGTTGCAGACCAGAGAGCCAAGCACGTGACTTGGTGCTGAGCAATTGTAGCAATCCCCCCTGTGTGTGCAGGAACGCTCGCTTGGCTATGACATCAACGAAACCAAAACCGATTGCCATTCCACCTACTGAAATCGTCACTGTTGTAATCAACCATACCAACCAGGACAATTCCAGACATTTCATAATTGAGTCGATTCAATTCAAATTGACCAATCGAATCATCAATTAAAGAAATTGATCAAACATTTCACCACTAGACAATTCAAGATCACCTTTTGAAATTGGGATTCCGAAATTCCCAATTGAACAAAAAGCTTTTGCAATTGAACAAAAAAGCTTTTGCAATTGAATCATCCAATTATGAGTCAGGAAGGTGCAAAGACCTCCGGGTATGAAAACTCCGGGCACGTGCCCAATGTCCAACGCCGAACCGATAACATTTATCCTGTTCCTGCAGACTCGGTCCCCACCAAGCCCAGCAAACAACCCGAGGTCAAAACACAGCCTGAAATCTCCAGAAAGGAAGATAAAGGCCCCGTGAAAAACGACACCACCAACGAGACCGTGGAGCCCAAACACCGCAAAAAAAGGTTGGTGGCCAAGAACTCCGGGCCATCCAAAATCAAGTACTATGTGTGGCTCGCAGGCCACTTGCTCTCCATTATCTTTGGTCTCGTCACCTTCACCTGGCAAGTGTTGTGGTTGAAAAACGTCTATTATGCCAACTCTATCAGCTATAGATTGTCGCTTTTGGGTGCAGTCTTGGCCCTTGGCGCCAGCATGTCCAAGAAGTTTGGCTTAAGGTTCTTGCCTCCGGTATCCACGTTGTTGGCCCAGCGGAACTTCCAGTACCTTGTTTTGTCGGTTGTTTGGTGTTTCACATTCAAGTCCATCTTTAAGATCATTCCCACGTTCATGATCTCGTTTTTGCAGTTGGCTCTTCACTTCAAGGTGAACTTTGTGCTTAACCAAGCGGACTTCTTGGCCTCCATCATTGCCTTTGATGAGATCTTGCTCATTGTTTATTTATTGGTCCGCACCTTGCTTTTTAGGTACACTTCCGGTTACCAATTGTTGATCATGTTGACGTTCCTCTGGTTGAGGGTGTTGTTTGATGAAAGCACTGCCAATATGTTTGGCTATTTGGTCAACAAGTTGGACGGCAGAATGTCGGGAATGAAGAATGAAAAAGTCCAGAAGATCTGGAAGAAAATCAAGGCGTTCTTAAAGGAGAAGCAGAACCCAGGCATGAGCTTTAGCGAAGAATATGACTTCGAGGAGTAGGTCAATCTGATTCCATCTCCGTTACACAGTAAAATTTTTGTACAGTCTCATCTGCGTTGTAGTCCAATGACATTGGGTGGAAGATCCAAAATCTTGCTTTAAAGCGAAGTGGTCACTGTAACAGTCTGAGAGTTCATGAGCACCACCGGAGCAAGGTCATCGAGCCAGATTGCCAAGTCCTTCACATAATCCAACGAATCCTCTTCATTGAGGTGTGTGCCGATCAAAGGCGCTGGAAGCGTGGAGAAAATCACCGCTGTTTCGTCTTTTCTGGATGTTTTCTTCATCAACTCATTAAGAATCAAATGCTGTCCTTTAGCAGGTAAATCGTTGAAAGTGAACTCGTTCATTTCTTTCTGCAACTGCTTGTACGTGGTTCTCTTGTCCCTATCTGTAGCAGAACGAGGCTGGATATTTGGATCCTGGAACCTTGTTTTGGGACCCACGGCCGAATCTGGACCTTCGTTTTCGTCTTCGTCCAGAGATGCATCGACATTTCCTTGGATTCCTCCCAAAATCGACGGTGTTGAAGACCGGATCGAATCTCCCATATTGTCCCTTACTTCCAAAACGGGCTGTTTCGGCTTTTCTTTGGATTTGACTTCCGAATCCTCCACATCTTCTCCGTCGGCAACAAAACTAATGGACGGTTTGACCAGCCCATCATCGTCGACGTCCTCGTCGTTTTCGTTTTCATCCTCGTCATCCCTGATTTTGGCCTGTGGGATCTTGACTGCCAGGAAATTTGGCCGAAGATTCACTTTCGAAGAACGGCTCGAAAGTGGCTTATTGCCCGTTAACCCATTGAGATGCTTGGCCTTGAATGGAGTCGTGGCCGTTTTCGAAGGAGTAGTGGCTCCGCTTTTTTCCGGAGTTTTCTGGGAAGCTTCACTTCCTTCGGTTGCCGTGGATGAAGTACCATCAAGATTAGTAGAGGCCCCGGTTTTTCTTCTTAGGCTCGATTGTGACGACTGCACGTTGCTGTTGATGTTGCTGTTGATGTTGCTGTGCTCCCGGTCAGTGTCACTCTCATCACTGCTTTCCAACGTATCGTCGTGTTTGAAGAACATATCTCCCCCTTGAGTCTTCATATTGAGCGACACTGCCAAGCCCTGCTCGTGTAAATTGGATAAGGTGTATCTTCTGTTGTTGCGGAGCGATTTTCCAAAGTTCGAGTCGGTAAAACTCTTGGGGTTCAACGTGAGCCCACTAAGCCGAGTTGAAACATCTTCGGCTATGGAAATAGCCTTGGAATGCTTGTCGGTTGATTTGCTGGACTTCTGGTCCTTGATCTGCTTCAACACCTGCCGAGCTTCCACGAGATTGTGCCACCAATCCTCGTCCTGGAGCACCTTCAGGATGAAAGAGTATGTCTGCTGGTTTTCTGGCGTCACGGTGTATGCCTTCACCATAAGGTTGTACGAAGTCAAGGAACCATCATCGAAACACACGATTTTGACTTCGGCTTCGATTCTGAGACTCTCCAAAAGACTCACCAACCGATTATGCTCTTCTTCCTTTTCGTTTTGGTTCTCCACGAACACCACCACCCGCAAAACATACCCGTTTTTGCTCCACTCATCAACAGTAGAGAGGATGGATCCGAGCTGCAATATCAACGTATAAGTATCGAAATTGGTCGAGAGCACCGACTTACCGTCTTCAAGAAGACATACGCTGGACATTTGAATGGGGTATAAGTCAATGTAGCGCTTCTCCTTGCTCGATTTCTTCAGGAATTTCTCCTTGAGCCATGAATCATCAAATGTCGGGAGCTTCATGCCCTGGAAGTTGGCTGCAACTGCCACCGTGGCTTGCATGATAATCAAGTCTTCCACGATTTGAACCCACAGCGTCGCTGATACCTTCTTTTCTTTCCTGCACTCATCAGTGGGGAGACGTAATTTCAGCTGGTTCTTGGAAACGAGAGACAAGTCCACGCCGTGCTTGTGATAGTCGAAGAAACCAAGCACGGTGATATTAGGTTTCATTCCACCAAGACCAGATCCCAAGAACACGTTCCGGACTCCCCATGGTAAGGTTGGGCCAATGGCGATCTGCACAAAGGCCTTGATTTTGGCCATATCACGGAGTTTGATCCAGGCGTTCTTTTGCTTTCTCACTTCTTTAAAAGATTCCACATTGAATTCCGAAGACTGTTTCCCAGAGTCACTTTTTGTAAAGCCATCGTTCAACAATACGACATGTCCAAGAATGTACAAGCCACCTTTTTTCAAATGGTTGCAGAACCCAATCAAGTTCCATGATGTTTGAGGGTCATCGCATAGAAGAAGAATCTGGGGTCTCCAGTACTTGACGCTCATCTGCAACTTCAAGCGGAGCAAATACTTTCTGACCTGATGATAGATAAGAAGCTGGGAAATGTCTCCAAATTTCGAGGGAGGCGTCAAGTAATGGATCATCAAAATAAGACTGACCAAGAAAATTATCACCGAAGTGGCGGAAACTCCATCGCAGATGTACATGGCAATGATTGATGCCAAACCCCCGGTAAATGCCGTTTTGGAGTTGAAGTACTTGAAGGAAGGCCGGAAATTGGGAGCCGAACCTAATCGTAACAAGAAACACGCCAAGTTGGTGACTAAGAAAGTCATCAAGAATGCCATGGTGATGAAAGTGGCAATTTGGTTGATATCAGCAAAAAGAAAGATCTGCGCCAAGAACCACGTGAAGATAATCCCCTTGATCTCTGCACTCCTTTTCTCTGACTTCAGCTTCTTGCAAATTGAAAAGCACCCCAAACCAGGAATGATTCTATCATCAGCAATGGCATTCAACATTGATGCAGCCCCAACAACACCCATGATCACGGAGAAAAGGGATGTCGATATTTCGCCAAGGATAATAATCATCCCGTTGATATTGATGGATTGTATGATTTTGATGTCGTTGTGGAGTAACTCCCGAGGAGTGGATGCACCTAAGGAGACAATGACCAACAAATAAAGAATGAAACTGGTAAGTAACCCGTATAAGGTCCCTTTGGGAATGGACCGGGATGGATTTGAAAGTTCGCCGGACATAGAAGCTCCGGCAAAGATCCCGGCAGTGGCAGGGAAGAAGATACCGAACATATTTCTAAATGTTTCGGGCACACCAGGTGGCTGGACGGAGCCAGCAGCACCACTTGTTAAATGAATCCAGAAGTTTTCCTTGAAAGTTGACCATGCGATACCCGTGTATCTGAGGTCATTGTGCGGCGCAGATAACGGGTAGCCTGGAGGGACCACCAAAGCCGAAAGGGGAATGGAAAGTGTGCTTAAGGTGAGGATAATAAACAAGCCAAACGCAGTCTTGGACACCAAAGATGAACCCACCATAGCAACCGCTGTACACACACCCAAAAGAATGGTCGAGTAGAATATTTGCCAGAGGTATGACACGGGTAACAACGGGAAAATATCACCCTCAACTTTGCCAAAATTGACCAAGAGCGGCTCGATGAAACCCACCACATTCAAAGATGCATTCAAGATCTGGCCAATAAAGAAAATGATTCCTATTGCTCCGCCAAACTCTGGGCCCAAAGACCTTGAGATCATGTAATAGGCACCTCCACCCTTCACTGTACCATTGGTAGATATAGCGCTAATGGATAGTACAGTCAAGACATTGATAATGTAAGACATCACCAATAGAAGGGTTGTTCCCAAGATTCCCATTTGGCCAATAATGAAGCCAAACCGCAAGAACATCAAGATCGACAACACATTAAGCGACGTGGGTAAGAACACGCCATCGAAAGTGGTCAACTTCTTTTTGGGACTCTCTTTGGTTTTCTTGGTGGTTATATTCTCCACATGCATTCCGGTGATACCACCAGTCACAGCATTGAATGAAGGAGCCGGGTTTGATTTCGGTAGAAGAGGGCTCGTTTCTGCCATATTGGGTATTCCGATTTTCAGGAGAAATATAGGAGACGTAATAGGCTAAAGGAACGTAACCAACCTTTATTGTCGGTTCTATCAAGAATGGGTGGTTTGATCTCAAGAGTAATGCAAGGATGTTTGACGTGATGGAGTATTGCAGGCAGTGCGAGTGTTTTAATTGCTTATCGGACCATTTGCTAAGCGACGCTGCGTACCGCAAACAGAACAACACACACCTTGACTGCCCTAGACAAATTGGCCTGGCTTTCTGACCATGGTGAAACAAATCTTAGGAGAAGACGGAAAGATAATTGGAAAAGAATTAAGGTTTTCAAAAAAAAAATAAGAGTAGTGTAGAAGCGCGGGGGAGGTGTCTATTTATGTTCCAAACTGAAGGCTGCAAAAGGTACATGAGGAGGGGACGCAAATGCAGGCAAATGCATGGCCATGCTATGGAGTCTTTCTGAAACAGCTTATGCTATGCAAGGCAAGTGTGAAACAAATGAGTGCATATCAAACACTGGCTGTAAGTTTCAGGCATGCATGTGACTGACCTCCTGGGGTATAAAGGGAGGTCCCCCCGCCCATGGTTTTCCCAGTATAAATTTTAAGAAGCCTCGAACAAGGGTCAAAAAAATAAGTTAATTTCGATGATGTTTTAGATTTTAAAACGTTTTTTCCATATTCGCCACCCTTGAATGTTGATAAAACCCCATTTTGTTATTCCAGTAATAACTATGGGCCGCCACACACAGGAAAAAAACCCGAAAAGGAAACCAAAAAAGCTTGAAGCAAAAAAGGTCGCAAATTAGACAAGGATTACCCATGCCAAATTCGGATAACCGACACGGAATGGGTGTGCATGGGTTGCAAATCGGCTGACACCCGTACATCCGTCGGGTAGCGCCTTTACGAGAAAAAAGGTCAGTCATCTCCCAAAACCAAGGCCAAAACTTATACCACAGCGATAAAAAGTTTTCGCTTTTCAAGTTCTCAAAACCTTAGATAAAATGCTCAGGCTTGTCGCCTCTACCTCGGGGTCAACTTTGAGACCGGCTCTTCTTCGAAATGTCCGGTCCAACTCCAGTGCTTTGATGCTCCCAAATTCTGAACGTGATATCAAGCACCATATGCGGGCTTACTCAACAGTAACGCTTTCCAAAACAGAAGCCAGATCCGAGTTCCAAAGCAATAAGCTGGCCGTGTACCCCTCTAACGATGCATCGCAGTCTGAAGAGTCCCATGACATCGTGAATGGACCAACCAAGAAGTTTGTGGATTTGGTGGCTAAGTTGGCAAATCTGAGAGATAGGAACAACAGGAAACCCAACATGGCTGATTCCATAGAGACCCTTCTGAGATTATTCAAGGAAGACGAAGTGAGATATAAACTCAGCCAAGAAGATGTGTGGAAATACGCCAACGTGCTTAATGATTCCACAGTCAAGAACCGGGTCTCGCGGTTGTCGCAGAAGATGAACAGAGATTCTGATCAATACCAAAACAAATCGCTTCATAACGATATCTTGTTGAAGAATGCCATCGTCAACTTTGCGGATTTCGTCTCGGACCAACGATTCAATGCGGTTGTGGATAACGATACCATCCGGAAGTTGTTCCTTGCCATGTCCCAATTTAACCTCCCACATGAGTTGATTAAGCTTTGGGAGCACGGAGTCAACTCCGGCGATACCAACCAGCTCTACTTGCAACAAAACGTGCTTTCCATCGTGTTGCCAGTTGCCTACGACGAGAAACGGTTCACGTATGAGCAGATCATCCGGTTGTTTGAGGTGAATTGCAAGGACGCTTCGTTCAAATACCACGAATTATTGACCTCGATGGGAAAAATCGCCCTCAAGGAAGGTGACTACAAGACTGCGTTGGACTCGTTGGATCAAATGTTGGAGTTGTATGCAAAGCAACCTCAAGGGCGGAATATCCAGAAATCGATGGCCGAATTGCACCTTTCATTCATTGGGTGGTGTAAAGATATCCAGATTGCCCGGAATTTCTTCGATAAGGCGATTAATGAGGAACTTCCATACCGCGTGTTTTTGAAGGCACCCCACGTTGCCTCTCTCCTTGAAAACAGCCATCATGCCGACGAAGCATTTGACAATACCATGAACATTTGGAAGAATACAGTCAAGTTCTACAGCAACACCCCGCCAGGGAATACTGCGTTCAACTCCAACTCGCGTTATGCCATCATCAACAACAAGTTCTTCTCATTGTTCTTTGAAACGTACCCTACGCTCACCCAGGAGTCGTACACCAAGTTGAAGGAGGCGATTTCCATTTATGCCAGTATCAAGCAGGTGGACGAGGTGATGCTTAACAACATTATCTCCAACTACTCGTGGAGCGACAAGACTGTTTTTGAGCAATTGATTGAAAACTACGACATCCACAATGTGGAGCAAACGCAAGTGCCACGCCGCGTGGCATTAAAGAAGCTTGGAGACATCGAAGGAATCGAAGCCGCCGATATTATCGATTACTGGAACACGTCGTTACGGAGTTTGGACAATTTGGGCTTTACTTATATTCCAATTGCCGACTGGGCGGCGTTGAGAGATGCCACGATCTTATCGCGGTTCGCACAGGACCGGCAGGACATTTACTTGGCCTTGCTCTCCATGTACAAGAACTACCACCAGGACACACGAGCCGTGGACCGATTTGTGAAGCTTTGGATGAACAAGGACAAGCTGGGCATTGTGGCACGTGTTGCATTGGAAGATGAGGACAATTTCCAGCTTGACATTGACATTGAGAAGCCCGAGTTCCACAATTTGAGGGAGAATGTCGACTACAAGACCACGGCGCAAAATGTGATGCAGAGAAATAGAAAGCCCGAGAAATCAGAGGATTGAAGGATTGAAAGATTGAAGGATTGAAGGATTGAAAGATTGAAGGATTGAAGGACTGAAAGATTGGAGTCTTGGCTAATTCCAAGAAAAAGAAAAAGTTGAATGGCCAACGCAGACTGTATATAGGGCCAGACTAGTTGTTTTTGGCGCGGCCTAACAAATCTAATTACTAACACCTGTAACATGGGCAGCTGCTTATCCAAAGAAAATGGAACCAAAGTGAGCAGTTCAAGAGAAGGTAAACCCAATGATCGCCAAGCTCGGGCCAACGCCACACAAGGCCATGTCTTGGGAGGCAGTTCCAATGATGACAAGCCCAAAGGGAATGCCGCCTCGGCAGCAGAACTAAGGTACAAGGCGCAGCAGGAAAAGACCAAAAGCAGCAAGTCAAAGCTTAAGGCCATGGAGAAAATGTCTCGACTGGAGAAGAACTTGGGGTGAGTTAATTTCCAGAAGACTTGGAACCAGAAAATATCCAGGATTCTATTAATGGAATTGAATTGAATTGAATGGAATGGAATTGAATGGAATTGAATACCATTGCAAACGAGATTGGCCCGAGCAAAGGGCTTGAACATCATTGGACATGTATTCAGCGAAGCCACGAGATCCAAGCTGGAGGCCGAGGAAGCCCGGGTGTTTGAAGAGCTCGTAGCGGAGGCTTCTCAGAAGAGAAAGAAGCGGGCTAAAAAGGAACCCAGCTTGTGAAGGAAGTGACACTCAGTTCCTACAATTCTACATCTGAACAACATCCATCAGTGAAATTTATACATCGGTTGAAACCAAAATTAGTTGAGGAATTGAATGGAATTGAATGGATCGGTGGAAGAGTGCATGCTCCATTACTGACCAATCCTAGAAAACAGTGTTTATATACACTACCAGGACTAACGTCTGACCAACCGAACGTCTGACCAACCGAACAGAACAGAAGTGAATAGAACTTCTGGTGAACTGAACTGGTGGGAAGAACTGATGGGAAAAGTGACTTGGATGGACTGACTTAGATTGACCGACTTGGATTGACTGACTTGGATTGACTAAAATGGCATGGTCAGAAATAATGACTGGCTGACTGGTGGTCGATAATGACTCTGATTGACTACTGATTGAGGGTTGAATGGCTAATGATGGTTATGACAAGGGACTATTCTGGTTCTTATGACCAACAAGCAATACTTGAACATGGCACGACTCTCGTGGATCCGTGCTCCCACAAGTCAAAGAATCACCAAGATATGGGTCAAAGATGGGGGTCAAGAATGCTTTGTCTGGTATACTATGAACTGAATACCCGTGTCGTACTATGGATCTGGCTCTTTATGGTTGCCGCACTACCTGAACTTAGGCCCTAATTGCTATAAAGTGTGGTTGATATCTGCTTGAGTGTGTTTTATACTTCCAGGTAAATACTACCTCATATTGCTTAGACTATTTAACAGTCATGTAGTTATAAACGCTGCAAGTATTGAATTATAACTTTAGAGTACAGGATAAGAACGGCCGGGAAGTTATGGTGGGATGTCCGAAAAAACTGCCTATTGCGGCAATTCCCGGTCGGCGCCGCCGCGCTACACCAATCCTCAAATTCTCTATTACTAGCCCTAACCACTGGCCCAAAATAAACAGAATTTAAGGCGAAAACGTGATTATATATAGGCTACAGATATCATTGTTTCCATTTACAGTTTTGCCGTATACAGACTCAGGGACTGGCTAGATCTCTGGACGATTTGGGCGAAATCCACCGTACTGCGAAGCACCCGGTCATGCTATAGAGTAGCTATTTGAATTGGACAAAAACGTACGTGAAGCTAAAGCATTGTAAATGATGACTGGCATGGTTTCTTGGATTATTGTTTCTTGGATTATTGTTTCTTGGATTCTGTGGCAAGAAAATTAGCAATGATTCTTGGAGCGATGACGGAGACTAGACTCAGCGAAACTAAAGATTATGATCAGGCTTGGATGAGTGGTTCTAAAAAAACTCTTAGAATAATCACTAACCGTGAGTCCTAGGATTAGAAAGGAAGAGTGCCTCAGGAATAACTGAGAGCCTACTTTCTAATTTCTTTGACCACTAGCCACTAATTTCAGTTTCAGAATGCACAAGATCCATTGCACGTTCAAAAACGAGAATGTCACGATTTGTCAATACAAATATCCTTATGGCATTTATAAAAAGGGAAGTCCGTTTCTCTGATTGGTGGACTACTGAAAGTCTCAATTTACGTCTACTTGCTAGAACGAAACCGCCATCCATGAATCCCGAGGCAAGATAATCCAGACCGTGAATCCCGAGACAAGATAATCCAGACCAATTTCCAGATCATTGCACACCAACCTTAAATCAACTCGGAGGTGTGCTAAACAATTATACCAATTTTACCCCTAGTGTTTGAGTATAGCCAAGCTCAAACTTGAAGCAGATACAAGTATAGTCTTATTTTTAACCGTGAGTCCGTAATTGTACCGATTGACTTCATGTTATTTATTTCGTTCTATTTTCTCTTTATTTGTATGTCAGTTGGGAAGAGTGGGGTTGTTGGGAAGAGTGGGATTGAATTGGTTAATAGGAGTGTTACCCATGACCAGTCTACATAGTGAAACTCGTCGAGCAACAGCTCGGACTCTAATGCCTCTGTCAATGCTGCTGCTGGTATGGGCTTTGGCTTCACTCTAGGCTTGGCGGGTGCTATTGGTGCAGGACTTTTCTTAAATAGTCCAAAGTATTTGCCCATTCAGGCGCATGGCTTGTTTATAACTCCTGGGGACTTCCTCAAAATCATCCAACTGAGCTTCTAGAGTCTGAGTATAATCAATCTTTACGGATCAATCAATCTTTACGGATCAATCAGTGGCGTGTCATCATCTGCTTTTGTCCGCAATCATTGTGCTAATTCGATCTCTTTAGTCTCGAGGTTGCTCAAGTCGGAGTCATTCGACTCTGATCCACCCAGATCGAGATATACTCCCCCTCAACTATTGGATCATCGAAGGAAAAGTATCCCAAGCCGCTTCTTCACGGGTAGCATTTCTGGGATGCCGAACGATGTTTGCCGTGGCTATGATATCCCTTGTCACTCACTCTTCAGTATGAGTCTATCTTTGCCTTCATATTCTAATAGATTTTTACTGATTTAAGTGTAGCGTTTCATAATATCAAGCAGCATTTATCAATGTGAATGAGATTCTCAATCGTTTGAAAGATGATGGTAAATAAGTATCAGAGAAGCATAATGTGGAAAAGATTGTTCCGGCAAATGAACTGTGGGTCATATCTAGACTCCCTCTACGTTCTACGTTCTACGTTCTACGTTCTACGTTCTACATTCTACTTTCCACTTTCCACTTTCCACTTTCCACTTTCCACTTTCCACTTTCCACTTTCCACTTTCCACTTTCCACTTTCCACTTTCTACTTTCTACTATCTCTATAATTCTTTTAATTGTAATTTTTGTTGATCAATATAATCAGGCTGTTATTACAGTGTTAGTTTTAGCTCTTTAAATCTTCTGATTATCTTGGTTTACCCTTGTGGCCCTGATATATGTCATTCTCTAGCTTCTCGATCTCTGATATGATTTAACCTTCAAAAGCTAAGGACTTTACAATAATTGTTAGTGATGGACTTTAAATGTTTGCAATTAATTTTGGAGTAATTCACATAAAGAAATATGCTAAGCCTTGGCTCCCTCTTCAGACTTATCATGGGTACCCTTGAATTCAACCAAGACAAATCTCGAGTTAGGCAGTTCTGGAAGTTCAAAGGTTTGGAACGTTATAAACTTTTTTCAAGCGTTCATCTGTTTTCCACTTGTCTTGGTGGAGTGATGAAGTAATCAATGAGTAAGCGAGGAGTTTTTGATGGACCAAAGGAAAATTTGGAAATATTAATTTGGTTTCTTATTCCTTGAACCACGTGATTTTGATGAACACTTTTTTCCAAAATAAATTTAAAGATTTCGATTTTTCCCGTCTCTTTAATAATTGATGTGACAGTTCTTTGCCTTAGCTAGTGCGCACGCAGTTTCACGGTAATTTCTGGATTTCCCCACAACCTTCAAAATACTGAACCATTTTTTTTAAAACATTGTATTATAGAAAAGTGCCAGAAAGTGCCAGAAAGTGCCAGAAAGTGCCAGAAGTGTCCAGAAGTGTCCAGAAGTGTCCAGAAAGTAGTGATTAAAGGCTGTTTGAAATATCGTTCTACATGCACCGTCACTACTGCTACTGTGCAGTACTCTTTTACTTAAAAATGAAGAAAGCGACTTTTACCCACGGAACTCCTCGATACAGTTCATGATTTCCTCCGGGGACTAGCTATACTTCTCAAAGCCTCTCTTCGGCATCGTATGATTTTTCTTTTTTTTTTTTTTTTTTTTT